>JAOWBL010000019.1:15971584-15988890 GCA_028564865.1 Zenarchopterus dispar | reverse complement strand
TCTATCTATCTATCTATCTATCTATCTATCTATCTATCTATCTATCTATCTATCTATCTATCTATCTATATATATATGTATATATATATATGTATATATATATATACACACAAATACATGGAGAGAGAGAGAGAGAGAAAAACATAGATAGATAGAAAGATTAAATGTGTTTCCTCCATAAAACCTAATCCCAAGGTGTTGTTAAATGTTCCTTGTACATTTTTGCACAGGCATCAGTGAATAAACACTTACGAATTGTGATCATTATTAAGGACCTTATTTTCCTCTTTGGCTATATTATTATTACTTGTATATTGTAACATGCATGTGGGGTCTAAATAGCTAAAATCAAATGATAAAAATAGAGATGTTAAAATTCAATGTAAAGTTGAAAACAAAATTGGAGATGAACTCTAAAGTTTACAGATAAATGGTCATGCTAGTTGATAAATTTAGAAGGGATTTATTTAAATGAGTGATTATATGATAAAAAAGAGAGCCATGTTTTATCATTTTCCCATTTTACAATCAGCAATCTGCAGTTGCATCACAAAGCTTCCTTTTTTTAAAAAAAAAAGGCTTCAAGGGTGAAAAATGAAAAATCATTAAAAAAAGGTTTTGTTTTTTTTTGCTGTATGAAAATGCTTGAAAGTTAAAAGTATAACCTCATGAAAAAAAATTCTGTATTGAAACCTAGAATGATAAATTGCCGGTTAATTTGATGAGCTTCGCTCACTTTTTTTTATTGTAATTTGCAAGGAAGATGTTACACCACCTATTGTCACAGTAAAAAAAAAAATCTTGTTTAACTGTCACTGTTCTACTCTGGAAAGTCACACAGATCGAACATAGACTAGCTCACTATACCACACAGTGCCCTCATCCCCTCTGTTTTACTTATGTAACTTAAAAAAAAGCGGAACAGAGGCTACTGAACATGCCTTGGTTTCCACTTTTGTCTTTGGTGCACCCTTCTTCCCCCCACAATTTTGCTTGGCTGTAAAGCAAATATCAAGTGGATTTCCATTACATGTTTTTGCAAAACAAAAGCAACAGTTCTGAAATTGTGACAAGGTACCACTATAGGGGGCCAGTGTTGCCATTAAAAAGTGCTGTAATTTTCATAAAATGTGATCCTGTGAGACTTTGTTTTTTATGAGCTTAACTCCTAGAATCTTGTCTTTTGAAACTTTTCTTCAAATCAAAGAAAAGAAGATGTCAACTGCGTAGAAGATGGATGGAGACATCTGTCGTTTTGGACAAATACTGCATCTGTCTCTACCACTGTTGAGAAAATATTCAGCAGAAGACCCAGACGCCAGATGATCATTGTCTGTCTCCTCCTTTGTTCATACATAGCACGCCATCTACGTCCCATTCAGGGATTCTGGAAACGTGCAAATGCAAAAAAGTGTTTCCAGTACACTTTTGTGCTAAATTGGACCAATGACACATCTGA
The DNA here is from genome assembly GCA_028564865.1 of Zenarchopterus dispar. Lineage (NCBI taxonomy): Eukaryota > Metazoa > Chordata > Actinopteri > Beloniformes > Zenarchopteridae > Zenarchopterus > Zenarchopterus dispar. Next base: position 15,987,431 of record JAOWBL010000019.1, on the reverse strand, counting down.
AAAAGCACCTCATGAAACAACAAGAAGCACACACGGCTGTTGAATTGTTGCATTCAACTGTTTTTTTCAAAATCTAGGTGTTTTAATTACAATTTTTTTCTTTATAATTCTAGTAGTAATGAAAAAGCAATTATTGCTGTAGCGACTAATTATAATGCCTAATCTAGTAAGTCTGTGTGCTATTTGCCTTTCTTAGTTCATTGGGCCAAAAATAACATAAAAAATACACGTTATGATCATATAAAATCATTTTACATTCACTGATTATCAGAGACCAGGGAAAGTAAACTAATCTGAGCAGTGAATGTTATTAATGCTAATTGGTTGATATTTGATATTAAGAACAACAGTTTCATAAAAAATGTCAGTAATGTTAATTACCTAAGCTGACAATTTGTACTATACATTCAAGTTTATACACATTTTTTAATTAGCTACATTTAATTTACATTTTTAAAATTATTATCACTTTCACTTTTAAGGCCTCTTACAAAACACAAAATGGGTCTTTATGTTGTGAATGATGATTCATGATTTTAGACATGAACAAATGATTAATTATGGGCCTGGCCTTGTTTTTATCATGTCAGTACTCTTTAAGTCGAATCACGCTTATATTTATTAGTTGACATGAAAACCTCTCTATTTTTAATGTCACCATCAAACTGTTCAATTTTTCAATTTACATGCATTGTATCACTTCAGTTTTTATCACGTACTTCTTTTTTGCTACTTTCACTTCTCATAGATATGAAGCAAAAATAATAAAGCATAGAAATGAAATATACAAATAATAATAACTTGAGTAAATAAACCAACTAATTGGAGCTGCAGTATGGGTCAAGTCTGTGCTATAAAGATATCAGTGGGTTCCAGGAAAGAACTGGGCTGTTGGAGTGTTTCATCCAGCTAAGCCTTGCTAACACTCAGTCTGAGCCAAGGGAATGGGGAACAGTAAAAGCCCGTGATATTGGAAGTGAGATGGCCATTTTAAAGGAATGTAAGCTGGTGAAACAGATTTGGTCTGCCTCAATCAGCTTAGCAGCTTTGTGGAAATTGGCTTCACCGTAGCACCGGTTATGATGGATGGTTGGATGGATGGATGTCTCTTTTTGTACGTACTTTCTTTTCTGTGTTTAACGAACAACTCACTTACCTCACAAAGCTTGGACTAATCTGGTTAAGTTGATTGAATAATGTGGACAAAGTGACCCCTGTAGCAATCAAAAACAGAAAGAAAAAAAGAAAGTGATCAGTCATTGCCTGTAAGTATGAATTGGCCACAGGGAAAAAAAGCATGTGTTGTCACGTTGAAATTCTGTGTTCCTTTTTGTTGATCCATCTACTTAAAGATTTTCACAGTATACTTTTAATGGACAAATTCAGTATTCCACAATGTCAAGAACTGTAGCATTTTATTTAAACATAATCACTGCAAACAATCTGAATCTTAGGCATATACATTCTAGTCACGTGCCCTCAGTATGACTGAACACCTTCAAAGGTATTCATATACCCATTATTCTCATCTGCCCTTTTGTACTTATCTATAAATGGTAGTTACTGACATGCTGAATTAAGGTAGTGAATACCTTTTTTAGAATAGCAACTTGCAGACTGGTAGAATAGTTTCCCTTCTTCTTCTAGTAACCCATTAGAAACTTGTGTTGCTGAATATTTTTTTTGAAGTAACCTCCCCTTCTGATTGCATTTCTCTCATTTCTTCTTATTTTGCTGTCTATGGGAGATGTTGGTGTTAGAAATGTTGTCATTGAAGAGGACCCAAATGGAAGAGACAGGGGCAGCAGGAGTCCAATTTTTTTTTTTTTTAATTGAACAGAAAGTGCTGCATGACAGGAATCCAAAAATACAAACCAAGATCCTCCACTAATAGATACCAAGAAAAACAGACCAGCAAGACACTTTCACCCAGGGGGACAGAGAGACCAGCAGGGAGGAAGGGAAGCCAAGATGCAATATAGACAGGGTTGACAAGACACAGGTGCAAACAATAAGGATTGATGGGAACAAGGTAAGTCAAACTGGAACTTAAAAAACAGACTTTCAAAATAAAAGAGGAACTAGAGGACAAAAGAAATTCAAGAAAAAGAGTAGGAGAAAGAAAAATCCTAGTACTAATGCCCTAAACCAAGGGGGTCTTAAATTCTGGTCCTTGAAGTCCACTGTCCTGCATGTTTTAGGTGGCATCCAGCTCTAACACACCTGATTGAAATTAATAGTCATCCTCAGCAAGTCATCAAGGTCTACACAACTCTGTTAATGACACAGTCATTTGTATCAGGATTTGTTAAACCAGGGAAATATCTAAAACATGCAGAACAGCAGACTTTGAGTACTGTAATTTAAGAACATGTTTCTTGGGAATAAAATAATTCCCAAAAATGGAAGTACCAACTTGCGTTCTTGATAATTGAGAATGGCCAGACAGACGAACAGGGAGGAAGAGAAGCTAAACCAATATACAGACAGGGCTGACAAGACCAAGTGCCAAACAACTCACTTCTGCATTGAGGGTCATGTGGAACTAAGTTCCGTTGCAGTTTCTCGACTGACCGATAGGGGCTGGCTCTAAAGGCAAGTCAATCTGTATTGATTGTCGTGTTAAAATGTCCAGCTTTAGAGCAGAGAAGAACATATTTTCAGCCATTTGATTTCTCATCCATAACAACTCTGAAGGGGGGTGAATTTTTTTGTGCTACAGCAGGAGAGTTTATATAAAGCATTAAATTTATTTCTGATATGATTGTTTTACAGATTGATTTTTATTGATTTTTTTTCTGTCTGCTTCTGAAGCAACATAGTTGCGCCCTGCAAGATGAAGATCTTCATAAGCTTCAAAACCAGTCTTAAGAAGCCAATGGGTCACATAACTGAATGCTTCATCTATTGTTTTATACAGTCTAGGGACAAGACACAGGTGCAAACAATTAGGATTGATGGGAAGAAGGGAAGTTAACTGGAACTTAAGAAACCAAGAAAAGGATTTTGAAAACAAAACAGGAACTAGAGTACAAAACAAGGAAATCCAAGAAAAACAGAAGAAAAGCAGACCCTAACATTAAACCTTGACAGTTGGATTGCAGCCTTTAGGTGAAGGGTGAGTAGACACCCGTCAACAACACTGTATGTGTGAGTGTAAAGAAAGGGAGAAAAAGAAGCAGAAGTAATCAGTTTAAATGGCTATATACTTCCACCCTCCAGTAGACAGACTCTGCTGAGCTGGAGCTGTCACTTAAAATTCTATGATGCAACACCTTCCCATGGGGTTGTGCTAAAGTATGTAGAGGTTTGGGAATATTTATTTGTGCTTTAGATTGTAACCTTTATTTAACAATTGGTAAACTCACTTATACCTTTCTAAATTGCTGTTTTGCTCTGTGACTGGGTGCAGTTTAGCTTTTACTTTCAGAACACACTCAGCAAGTTTGAATGCTGTGTTTATGAGCACAGTCACACCTTACAGCCTTTAAAATAGGCTCATAGAAGTACTAGTATTTGTGTATACTTATTTGTTTCCCAGTTATGTTAAGAAAAGGATGATTGTGGTTCCTTATTTTCACAGATTTTTGGAAAGAAAGTTTGACTTATGAAAGAATCCATTTGAATATGATATGTCAGGGGTACTAATGACTCTGTTTTTATTTGTTCACTTTAGTGAACATTGCAGGAAATAATATAGAGAAAATCATGGAGAGGATGTTATTATTCTTCATTTACTTTGAATAGCATTTCAGAATATCAGTAAAATGGGGTTTTGGAAAGAGTTTGCCTCCTGTACCAAACTAAGCAAATATTACATTTGCAATCACGTTCTATGCACTGCTTTTTCACTCCAGCTTCTGTCTATGATCAGAAATCAGTGGACGATTTGATAGGACACCCTGTTTTGTAAATTGACATCCATTTCTGTTCTACTTTAGGAGTGTGCCTGATGTCAGCTTCTGTGAAGGACACATCTGTTTGCTATTATCGTAGTAGCCTTTAGGGAACTATTCACAGAAGACAACCACTAAAACCTTGCACAAAGTGGCTTCAACTTATTCATATGCTGCATGGATGACTTGTAAGTCTCACTTGTTTAGAAAAAGTACAGTTTGGGAAAGTTAGCTCTACTATAATCACAAAAATAAATAATGTTTTGCCTTTCTCTTTCTGACAGTACTTTACACACTTTTAAGGGGATTGTTGAAACTATTGTAAAGAAATCATGGATCCTGTGTTGGTGATAGCAATCAGATATCTTATCATTCTGAAGGTGCTTTTTTTCCCCACACAGTTTTAAGAGGTAAAAACTATAAATGACACAAGTCACACTTCTGTAGTGGTTGTGGGTAGTTCACCTTTAGCTTTAATTTGAGGGTCATAATATTCACATTGGAGTAACATTGGAGCAACGGCCTTTAACAAATTAAAAGTTTGTTTTCAGAGGTGCAGACATATTTTTGTGAAATAACAGGCATGAAAAATCCATTTTTCCACATTTATTGACGCTTTGCCATGTTTGTACTGCACCTGTTGTTAGTTGTTTGTGGGTCTTAAAATGTTTGATTGACTAAGCCTCCACAGAATATTGTACTCCTTCACCTTGAGAATTTTCTGGGTTGCTTTTGCACTCTGTTTTGGGTCATTAGCCATCTGTCCTTTGATGATTCATTCAATCAATTTTACAGCATTTGTCTGAATTTGAGCGAACAGCTTATCTCTATATATGAAAGCAAAATGTTCAGGTCTTTCTGTTTGCTGTCATTTTACCAATAAACACCTGAGACCCAGTGTCATTTGATACCATGCATACCAACTGTTACCATGTGCTTTACTAATGATGTATATTTTGGATCACATCATTCCAAATCCTCCCCATACATTTTCCTTCTTTCCAGTTTTATACAGATTCACGTTGATTTTCTCTTTACAAAAAATAAGTCGGAGAACTTTTTAAAGGTTTTTGTGAAGGTTTATTAAATTCTTTATACATGCTGTGATTTCTCTATTTTTATTCATGAGCCAATCTCTTTTTGTTAGACTTGGGTTGATGACATCTACTCTCTGGAGAGTGGTCTTCACTAAACCTTCAGTAACTATTATGTTTCTCCATAACAAGTAACTGAGTTAATTGACATTATTTTCCATTGTTAGCACAATAATTTCAGTTTAACTAATAGAAAAATCCTTGATTATACTTATTGTAGTGACATACTGGGGTAAGCGCTACTTACATATTCTATGGAGTTTAATTGTTTGCAAATACAAAGGCACATGGCCTCTTTACAGTTGAAAGTATTAGTCCTTAGCATTAGCAGTTCAGTCATCTGTGATTGTCAGGACAACATTCTCACTAAGTTACAATATAAACTAAAAATGGGAAATTTCAAAGTTTTTTTTTTTTTCAATGAGTTTTCTTAAATCAGAATTCACTTCATACACAGCTCTAGGAATAACTTACTAAGCGGATAGTTAGTTTTTTGTCAGCAGATTTTTTTCTTTCCCTCTTGTTCTTTTATGTAATTATCATGGCCTTTTCTCTTATTTCTACCTCTTTAGGAAATTTGACAAAGTGGCTTGATGTGTATGTGGTTTTATTCTGTGGTTTTATTCACTTTCTTCTCCTTCTTTAGAAGGTAGTTGCCCTTCTAATAATTTTAAAAAGTGAAAAAGTCATTGCCCTGTTGTTTTTTTCTCTTTATACTCCACATTTACCCAGACACTTGACAAGATCAGGTCCTAGGAAGAACTTGTGGAAATACTCATGTGTTTTTGAAAAATATGTAAGACATAAGACCATTTTGTCAGGAAGTGCTGGGTATTTTAAATAACCTCATTTTGTTAGGCGTGGTTCATTATTGTCAAACTTGATGGTCCTCAGATCACTTAATAATGGCATGTGGGAAATAAAATGACAGAGTACAGAATGAATTTTGAAAGTGTCTGCCTGATAGCAAAGTGAGCTTTTCTTGGGTTATCTCTGCTGACTCGAGGTTCCTTATCAAAATTCATTGCCTTATTTTTATTTAGATTCACTTTAAAAGGGACGTGCAGAGCTTAAGGGCATATTTTGATATAAAACAGACTTTATGAAGCATTCTAATTCTTTTTACTCAAACAGCAGAAACCCATGCATAGCTTTTAGCTCAGACAAAAACAAAAAAGCAAAAGTAGCAAAAATTGTTCTCTAAACTTTCTAAAATGCAAGAAGAGATGCTAGTCATTAGCAGCCAATAGTATCAAAGTTCTGTGTCAACACGGCATACCCACAGTATTAGTCTGTGTGATATGTCATCAAGGACTTTCACTTTGAGGATGTTTTTCTGAATTAAAATAAGGTAAGATAAACCTTTATTCATCTCACAGTGGAGATTTTCCATGTTATATATGCTGTCATAAAGACTAACTATTGCACTGTGGGCAATTTTGCATTGCATAGTTAAATATTCAGGAATAAAGTGTTATGTCAACAATGATTCACTGGGAGCAGCTCTGACTGAAAAGTCTGATCATAGCCAGAAGAAAACCCCTTTGATATTGTTCCTTCAGACACTTAGGATTTAGCAAATTGTCACTAAAGGAGCTGCTCAAGTATGACACTGCATCATATAGAGGTTGGGAGTTGTTCTCCAGCAAGGATGATATTGGTTGCCATCGTCCTTTCTCCCACCTCCTGCACTGAGTCTAGGGACGTTTCCAGAACTGAGGTGGTCTTCCTGATCAACTTATCCAGTCTTTTTCTGTCTGGAGATGAGATGCTGCTGCACCAGGAAATCACTCCATAAAAGATGGCTGAGACCACCACAGAGTCATAAAAGGTCTTTAATAGTGTTCCCTGCACTGCAAAAGACCTCAGTCTTCTTAGCAGAAAGAGTCTACTCTGACCATTCTGGTAGAGAGCATCTGTGTTATCTGACCCGTCCAGTTTATTTTTTAGGGGAACACCCAGGTATTTGTATGTGCCTACTCTTTTTATTCCGTTTCCCTGAATATTCACCAGTGTAGTTACAGAGAATAAGTGCCTGCTGAAATCCACCACCAGCTCTTTGGTTTTTCCCTCATTCTGGAGGCAGCTCTGCTGGTACCAGTCTATAAAATCCTGGAACAGTTTTCTGTGCCCTCTATCAGCAGCACCTGTGATCAGGCCAACATTGGTAGAGTCATCAGAGAACTTCTGTGGATGACAGGATCTTGCATTGAAAGTGAAGTCTGCAGTGTAAATGGTGAAGAGGAACAGAGAAAGGACTATTTCCTATGGGGCCTCTGTGTTGCAAATGACCATGTCAGACTCACAGTCACGAGCCCTCACATACTGTAGTTCATTTGTGAGGTAGTTGGGTATCCAGCTGGAGAGATGTTGGCCCACCCCATGTGTACCAACATATTCCTCAAATGTTCAGGTTGGATAGTGTTTAAAGTCCTATAGAAATAATAATAATAATAATAATCAAAAACAAAAAACAAAAACCATGACTATCAGAGTGTTCCCTGCTTTGCAGGTGTAAAAGAGCCCTTTTGAGGAGGAAATTGAGAGCATCTTCAACTCTGATGCCTGACTGGTAGGCGAAGTGGGTACAACAGTTGGCTCACCAGAGGATGGAGCTCGGCGAGTACCAACCTCTTCATTGTCTTCCTCAGATGTGAGGTCAATGCCACCAGTATGTAGTCCCTAATGTCTTTTGGGTGAGACTCCTCTGGTACCAGTATCACACAGGATGTTTTCCACAGCTGTGGCACCCTCTCCAGCTTCAGGCTCAGATCAAATGTTTACAGCAATATGCTGCACAGTTGGTCCTCACATGTCTTAATCAGTCTGGAACCAATGCTGTCTAAGCTGAGGTAATGTGGAAAAAAAAGTAGGCTTTGTAAAGTTTTAATAGTTTGGTTATTGCATGTGCATAGTGTAAGAAACTATGTAAAATTAGTTTAAATCTGATCCTGTCTTTTACTGCAGAGGAAGTAATTAACCTTTGACTCACCAAAAATATTGAACAATTATAAGAATAGATAGAAAACACTTGCCACACTTTTAGTGGAATATCTTAGTACAACCATGTTCCTTACATTATGTATATCAATTAAAATAAAAATATTTGTCCCTGCCTGTGGAAGTCCCTATAGAACTTGCCTAAATGCATACATATTTTGATGTATAAATATATGGCACAGAATTTATCCTCCAAAAGTACAGTAAATACACATACAAACATTTTTATTCACATATACAAGTGTGCTTATCTTAAATGTTTACATTTTAAAACGAAGGTCAAAAGCTGCTTGGAGGTAAAAATGCCTCGTCTGGTTTAAACCAGCAAGTTTTGATAAATCAGTAAAGTTTCAGGCTGTCTATTTCTAACTGTGAACAGACTCTTAGTGTCTCTGATTTGTCTAATCAGATGATGGTAGTTTATTTTGGTAAATGCCACAATTTTTACACTGATTTAAAACTGTTTTTTAACTACTCATGATGTGGGTGTTAGATTTTGTGACACCAACTGAATCTAATATTGAGAAGTAACTTTGTGATCATGGTGATGGCTGAATGCAAAGGCAGTTAAGTTTTTGGAAAACAAGTGAGATGTATGCATGTCTCCCATATTGTACAGCAATGTCACAGTATTATACATGCTAGTTGTCACAGGGGACTTTGAGGGTTATCTAAGGTCCTTATTGGTCACACTGTGAAGTCTATGACTTAAAGGCTGGTGGTGGCAGGAGGCCCTGGGCCTTTCAGTCTTTGAGGGGCGACGGCAGAGTTCTAAGACACAGCACGGAATAAAAATAATTGAGCAAGGGAAAAGACTCCATGGAGAAAAGATGAGAAAAAGACTTAAGAAAGAAATCAGAGCAGTTAAGAGCTATTCAAGATTTTTGAGAGATACATGTCTCTTTAAATTTTTAAATTATGCTTATGATACTGTGTACGTATACATTTTTAATGTCTTGTATAAAAAATGATAAATGTAAAGACAGCATTCAAAACAGTAGCTGTATTTCCAAGCTACAAATTTTATTTATTTACTTTTTTTTTTTTTATTTGCAATCCAGCCACTTGTCTGAGGCCAAAAAGTGATCAGAGAAACAAACATATCAAGTTACTTTTGAAAAAGGAAGTAAAAGAAAAGAGGAAGAGTTGAGAAAGTGGGAAGTTGAGTTAGAAAGGACAGAAGCAGTGTGGAGGCTCCAGCAGGAGGCTTACCGTGGTGCCTCGGTAAAGGCCTTGTGGAGCTGCTGTGCATCTGCATGAAATGATGAGTCTGGTGTCAGGACATGGATCATCCTTTTACACCGAGTAATGAATACAGATTGCACACCGGATAGAGAGGCTCTGCAATCTGCTGCACCACAAATGAAACAACTGCCGTTCTAATCAAATAGTCTTTTCATGCCAGCGCAGCCCTCAACTTGGGCTAAATTCAATTCCAGATTCACAGATTTGTGTGTTGGGGGTTGGGAAGGCACAGGAGACAGGGGGGAGTTATAAATGTTGTAATTAAAGTATTGTTTAATTCGTATGTGTGTAGACGTGCGTGTTGTGTGTGCATGCTGGTATGGAGGGCTTGGGGTGGGGGGGTTTCTGGCATTATGTTGTCGTTAACCACTTGCTTATTTTAGATAGCAGTCGGAGGACTGGGTCCAATCACAGCCAACACATACACACACTTGTGCCGCAATGAACACATTTAGCTAATTATGCCAACTTGTGGCTAGGGAGAACACGTTCTCTGTATTCTGTATTTAGGGAACAGCTAGGAGGTTTGAAGGAGGGCTGCAGTGTCTCTTTGATGCTGCTTTTGTTTTTTTGTTTGTGTGGTTTAATAATTTAATCAAGCCAAGCGTCCTCCTTCTCTCTGTAACTGTCTGTTGATGGAGGCTAATTACTCGGCAGATTGTTCTCCTGGTGCTAGAGATGAGAGTTTAGATCCAGAGGGGGGAGGGGGAGTGCTGATGGCTGTAATTTAACAGTGTGCTGATGGGCTAAGATGTCTGTTGACTGCTGCTTTACTGTGTAGGGATGCTGCTGACAAGTTACTATTGTAATATGCAGCTTTTGAGCTAATTTTGAAAACTTGTAAAAAAGATTTTAATTTTTTTGCATAAGCTGCATCTGTCTAGTTGTCTTTTTGTCCATCCAACAGTGTCACTGACAATATAAAAGTCAGCTTTTTAAATTTCAAGTTGTAAGAAAACAGGACATGATTTCTAATGCACTGATAAGTGGCTAAAATTGCATCTAGATCTTATGGGATCTGTGGTTTTGAGATATCTTTGCAATATATCTCCCAATAGTCTGATTGATGCACTTGAATTAGGACAGAATCCAATCTCCAGCTGCTGCAGACTGCAGCTAATTGTCTCCAGTGTATGTTGCGTTTGGGGCATTACAGTTCCTTTCATTTCGAACGGAGGCAAGACCCATTCCGATCTGCTTTAAGGTGACTGACAGATCACATTACTGGAAGGAGTTTCATTTTTTTATTTAGTTCTAATAGAACACAGCTAAAGCTTTTAAAGTTTGTTTCTTTGGCTTTAATAGAAGATGACATCAAAGATGTCAGGACTTGATTTCTGAGTTTTTCTTAGATTATGTTTTCTTCCAGATCAGATGTTCATTTTTAGTATGAAATGTGTAAGATGGGCCATTCAAGTTGCCTAGTTCCATCTGGAGTTAACAATAATAATAACAAATAGCTCTTGTGCCACCTTGATGAGAAATTCATTATTCTTCTACAGCCAGGTCGTTTAAACATTTGAGCTGGAGGTAAATTAATAAATGAATTTTAAAAAAAAAATATGGTGAGAGATGGGGAGCCATATTCGAGAATTATGGATTCCAAATATGTAATCTATAATTTCAACATAACTTTCTTGCACCTTAAATAACAATTTGTTCAGTCTTTGAGTGCCTCTAAATGTTTGGTAGTGTTAGATGAAAGGAGAGGAAACTCCATGACAGTCAGTGCTACTTAATGTCCTGTTGTCTTCAAGTAGTTCTTTAAAGCTTTTATCTTTTGTTTGGATCATTTTCCAAAATGATGGAGCAGGAGAAATTAAAATATACTTCTGAGAAAACATTAACTACCTTCTCTTCAAACTTGCATCATGTTTCTTTTTTACACTATATACTTTATAAGTTGACTCTTTGTTCTGCAGATTTTGAGATCAGCTGCTCGTTTGTTGCATTCGTTGCCCTGTTTTTTTCTTTTTTTTTTTTTTATTTAGATAGATCCAAAAAACTGAAGAAATTTTGGTAAATTAATTATGTGGTAATAAAATAAATACATTCATAATAGTTTCAGAAAGTATAAATGAAAATATTGTCTTATACCAAAGCAAACAAAAGCATTTCAGCTCTCAGTTGACATTAGTATAAAGTAAAAATTGGTGAAATAACACATTTATGTGCTACTGGCAAGTGCATATGGATATGGAAGGAGTCATACATCCGTACTCTGCGTTGATTTCGTACATGTTTCTGTCTTGTGTTTTATTTACACAGTCTTTTTGTATGTTTGTTGTCTGTGTCATTTGCACACTTCACATAACCAGGTGCTCAGTTTGCTGGTGTTAATGTGATCAGCTCCACACTGACTCCGAGATGCATCTTTTTACTTTGGCTCATAATGTAATCACCACAGGCAGCTGCTCAAAGTTTCATTTGGTAGATCAGCTGTTAGCCAGTTTACTGTATGGGTTAGAAATTGTGGCTCGTGGTTTCTTGCTGATGACACTACATGAAAGATATTTTTGTAAAGTACATTTGTTCTGTCAGTCTTACTGTGGTGTCCTCCAGCTGACGGAGTTATTCTGACAAGAGATGCAGCATGGAGGTCGGAGTCAGTGTGGGTTGAACAGATCAAAGTTGCCAGAATTGTACAAAAGCATACTAACATTTTGCTTAAAGCGTATTGATCCATAACTTTTAAATCTGATGCACCTGATCCCTCATCAGACTGGGCTGCTTCTCTCCTCTGATTCTGCTTTCCAAATTCAAAGTCATTCTTTTTTATGGGGTCATGAGTGAATTTGGTGAGACAGTGCAGTTATTGAATATTCTTACCTAAACTTGCCAAAATTGTACAAAAGCACATTTTTAACATAAACTCAGTGATGTAGTTCAATTAGCTGATGACCACTGATGTGTGAAATAATTCTGGTAACACTGGATTGAATAGTTTAGTTGTAGTGTGCATTTTGTTGATACAGAGAATCACATTACATGTCAAATAATTCTGTTTGTCTGTTTGTCAGTTCATTTTATTTGCACAGTTTCTACACCCAGTTATCCATTTTTTTACATTTGGGACAGCTTTACTGCTGACATCTTACACAGCCATATTTGTTGCATTGATCAGAGTGCGAGGCTGCTGCAGTAGTGCTCCAGCTGGTGCTGACATTTTTTATGTTATTGCGACAAACTATACGTTCAGATAATCAAGACATGTTCAGATAGTGTCATCGCATATAGTAGCTGCCCCAAAATCCAAAACGTAAAATAACAAACTGCTACAAGAACCAAATGTAATAAAATTAGCTGTAAAAAAGTAGAGTACTTTTGAGATGTTCCAAAGCTTCACAAAGCTTTGGGTCTTCCTTTAAATCCCAGGTAATCAGAACAGCACAACAACAACACCCCCCACCCCGGGATTGTTATGTATATGTGGTCAATGTCAGACACATATCCACATTAACATTTTTGTCCAGGTAGGGGGTTGAGCGTAGGCACTTCAGCAGAACTTAAATCTTCCAGGATGATAAAACGCCATTTCCACTGAGTGGTACGGTCCGGGCCAGCATGGTCAGGTATGCTATTTTGGATGTTTCCATTATAAAAAGGTCCAATACATCCGAACCAAGCCACACCATTTCTGGGCTCCTTTCAGTTGTAGATCTATAGGAAAATGGTACAGTACAGTTAGGGCAGAACTACTGGCATCGCACGATACAATCCATTGGATTGATATATAGAAATGTTATAGAAAAGGTTGATATAGAAAAATTAAGGACAACAGCTGTAGATGACCTCCATTGTTATTCTTTGTAGCATAAGGTTTGTAGTTGTCACACTATTATGACACCACACTAGGCACTAGGGTCTAAACCCTGCATGCGCAGTGGCGGCCCGACTTGCAGTGGAAACCCTCAACTGAAGTGGCTGGACCATTCTGAACCGTACAGGCCCGGACTGTACCGGTCAGTGGAAACAGGGCTAGTGTCAATGGGAGGAGACAATGCGGTCCAATGGCATTTTGAATTCCACGTCAGTTGGGATGTATCAAAGAAATATGTGTAGGAACAAGTGCACACATGGGTTAATCTGAAAACATCTGACAAATTCTGTGCATATGTCCTTTTATAGATTTGCGGATACACCATCTTTTAGTATGAAAACTGTGCAATTCTTCTTACATGAGGCCCCAGCTCTCTGCCGAATTTATGGTTTATACACAACAGCAGTGCATTCACACTCCAAACTCTAATTCTACATAATGATTCATTATTTCTTTACTATTTTTATAAAGAAATTAAAAGGAAACTTTTTATATTCTGTGTTGCAACTATTGTTTTATTGAACTAAAACTGAATTTTTCTTCTGGTGTGCCTCCCTGCCCCTAAGTAAAATTATATTTTTTCCTTGGATGTGTGAGCTCCAAAGCTAAAAAGCAAAGCAGGAGATGTTATAGCGTTTTTGATGAGACCTCCTCTTCAGACTGTAGTCACACCCCATGTGGCAAGGTCAGACCAGTAGGGCTAATTTACTCTATGTGCTGTCAGTAACACCCGATTGGGGTTTAGCTGTGGGTGGCATGCTGGCGCAAGGAGCATGCTGTGAGAAGAGACATTTATAGTCACTCAAATGGCAAGTGCACATATGCTCTCTCTCTCATCCACATATGATATAATATGTTAGTATTGCTCCTGGAGTACTGTATTTGTGTCTTTGTGTGTTTATGTGTATGTAGAATATACTTTAAATCATGCTCACCTTCATTTTTTAGAAACACATGAGGTGTATAGCATCAACACTGTGCAACACAACGATTCAAGACTTTGGTGTGTGTGTGTGTGTGTGTGTGTGTTTGTGTCCTGTCTGTCTTTGGTGCCTGCAGGTGTATATTCCAAAGTCAAATACCAATAAAACAAAACAGTGATTATTTAAGTGGGTTTACCCAAGTGAATATGCAATTGTATTTGTGTCAGAACCTCAGGGAAATCCAACTTCCTGTTCTGAGGGACCTTGGTCACATTTGCTATGAATTTTTAATTTCTCTCTGGCAGTAACTTGCTATAGGTGGCCACAGCAGCACAAACACATATGCATTCATTTCATCAGCTTGGTTACAAATAAACATCAGTGTTTCTTCCACAACACAATGCACCCCTAACTAACAATTAGATATTTGTACAAATTGGGAAAGAACAAATTTAATACAGAAAACAGAATTATCAAGGAAATAAGTATGTTGCATTTTCTTCCATAAAAGTTCACCTTGTATAACCTAGAATAAAGTCACGTGGGCTTGATTTTTTTTTTTTTTTCCATATTATGCTGGTCCAAGGCTGATTTGCAGTGGTATGATAACAGGGCCTTATATGTGGGGATTTACACAGCAAATGCACAGCTTGGTTCTGTTCTCCCAAGAGATTCTCACTGTCATACATTTTAAGCAAAGTAAACTTTACAGGGATTCTATGTAAAACACTACTCAGATTGTGGATCATAGTGGGATGAAGCCACCTTGTCGGTTTGTTCACTTTTTGTGTGGGATATGTCCACCATAGCAGCAGCTCACCTACAGAGTGTTGTATTTGAGAGTAAACAGATGTTGTTTGCTTTTCTGATGCTGTGATTTAGCATCTCCAGGGATGGGGTGGACCTGTGTTTGTAAGCTTGCAAAGGAATCCAAGATGGAATTGGCGCAAACAGATGAACACTGTTTCACAACAAAAGTGAGACAAGGGTTTCTTTTACACCTCAGTGCTTGTCAGCAATATGAACTTCTGGTTTTATCACAAAAACACAATGTTCTAAAGATGGTTTTTCTCTTCAGTGGGACGTAACCTTATCATGTTCACTCGTAGCACATGCTCTGTTTGCATATATTACATGTACACTGAATATTAATTTGCTTAAGTTATTTTAGAATATATACATTGAATTTATTTATAATCCTAATGTGTACCATCATTATATCATGATTGTTTTATTAGTTGAGGTGATATTGGACTAATGATTACCTCAACCCTAACCCAAAGTCAAGGTGTCAAGATTTTACACAACTTTTTTCTTCCTTTTTATCATTTCCTGTTATAGTGAAAACATTGATAGAGATGAAAGCTGCAGAGGTACATAGGAAAATCAGTGTGTTTCTCTCCACTCTAATTGTCTTGTCATCATTAGCCAGTATAAGACTATGACCGCCTGTATGTGCTGTCAAATCCTGAATCCCCAAGGAAAAGCTTGCATGTGTGGCTAGTGGATCTGGCAAGTACACATGCGTACATCAGTACACTCAAATGAAAAGCCTGAAATGTCAGGGACCAAGGGAATGAAGAAAGGCATTGAATGAAGAAAGACAGTTTAAAAAAAAAAGAAAAAGTCAGAGAAGATTGTAAGTTTTGTGTATAATGAGCAGTAGGAATGTGAGGGTTGCTGAATTAATCAGATTGCCACAACTCACATGAAGCACACAGAATACATCTCAGGTGACAAATGTGTAATTAAGAATGATTTTTTAACCCCCCACCAAACTCCCTCTAACCCAACACGCACACACACACACACGCACACACACACACACACACACACACACACACACACACACACACACACACACACACA
>JAOWBL010000019.1:15893949-15958475 GCA_028564865.1 Zenarchopterus dispar | reverse complement strand
ATATATATATATATATATATATATATATATATGAATATAAATGGTTAATACTAAATTTAGAAAAACCTGAAAGTCGCAAATGTATGCATTTTGATCTTGCAATATTTTGGGTGAGGTGCTAATATTCTGTCTCATTAATTATCAAGTAACCACAGTAAAGACAGAACAATACCAGTTACCTGGTGAGCTAGAAAAAGTCATTTGATTTCTAATGTTGTTAATATGAGAAGGTTTATTTTAATGCAAGTGGTGAAGTATCCTGACTGTAACCAGTTTTTATATCTTAGCCTTCCTAAATGGTAAATGAAAGAGGAAATGGGGAAAGTGAAATGAGGAGGAAATTTTGAAAAGGAAAAGACAAAGAAAAAATGGGAAGTCCAGTAAGACTGTCCATTATAATCCACTTGCCGCTCCTTCTAAGCTCCTAATCTTAAACTGTTAAGCATTTGAGACTTCTCTATGTAATTGTTTTCAAGTCCATGTGCGTGGACAAATTAGAAAGCCATGTATAAAAACAAGAATCTAAAGATAATGGACTTACACACTATTTTGTTATTTTAATGGATGAATGAATAAATAAACCAACAAATAGGTAATGGAAGTCTTCACTATCTAGGAGTTGGGAGGCATGGACAGTGATTTTTTTGCCTGGTCCTGCTTTGTATGTTTTTTTGTTTCCGGCAATGTATCCCGAGACCACAGTTTTATTGTTAACTAACTGGAAGAAAGGGGAAAAAGAAATAAAAGAAACATGAAATATTGCAATTGTACCAAAAACACAACTAACTAATTGTTAGATAAATCAAAATGTTTCCATATTATTTTTATTCAGTTACATGCTAGGTCTTAGTTACTCTTCCTTAATTACCCACTCTATATGATCACAAACATTTGGAAAAAACACACATACATACATAACAGTCAAAAGTTTTACAATACCCCAATTTTGACAGTTTGTTATTGAAATTTATAAATTTATTGTACTCAAAAATTAAAGTATAGACCATAAACAATCAACTTTTAAAAAAAAAAACATGGATGAAATTACAAACTAAAATGTATTCTGAACTTTTGAATCATCAAAGCAGCCACCATCAGTAAACATAACAGCTGAACACTCTAAATTTTTGACATTCTATCTAAAATGCAAATGAAACAAGGGTTTTTGTCTTTCTTAGAAATGAGTTTTTGCAGCTTGTGTGTTTCGGGTCATTATCTTGCTGTAGGATGAACCCCTGATTAACCCAGCAAATACTATGAGGTACTGCATGGTGCTGAAGAATGCTCTGCGAGCCAATTTGGTTCAGGGTGCTGCTCACTTTGTACAAGTTACCAATACTGCATCCAGTAAGAGAGCCCAAGACCACCATGCTTACTCCTCCATGGTTGACAGCTCGTTGCAAACACAAATGTGTAATTATGAAATGTATATTATTTTTCAGTTTTGGGTAACCTTAGTGTTGTTTTTTTTTCTGGCAGTACAGCACTTAACTTTGCACCATTTGAAGCTATTAATTGGACTTGAACAACATGAATTAAAAAAAAAAATCTGTAAGAATGACAGTGTTTTAAAACAATTGACCAATAGTGTGTGAATGGTGAATTTGAAATGTTCTGACACTCGTGTGCTCATGGAGAAGTAGTAGTTTGTATATCAAATTAGAACCAATAACCAGTCATTTTAATGTGAGTTGAAAAGAACAACTTTAAGTGAACTGAACCTCCATCTATCCAGCCTTTTTCTATACCCGCTTTGTCCTGTATAGGGTCATGGGGCTTTGCTGAAGCTTATCTCAGCTTGGACCGAACCTATAATATATATTATTGTTTCAACAAGTAACAAGCTGTGCATGTGTAAACGGTCAGCTACAGGCTCCTGATTATCAACAGATGCGCTTATTTGCAACTTTATGCTAATATGACTGGCACCTGGTAGGTTCTTCAAATCATTATTGAAATGAGATGGTTGTTCTTTTGTGTGTTAATCAGCGCTGATTCAGATTTCAACCACAAAACTAGACACTCCCCTTGGTGCTGTTTACTATTTGTAATTGCTTGTTAATTTGACTAGGTTTTTTTTCCTTTTTTTGTTCACAGTTCTCCATAAGTGTAATAAATTGACAGATGACATAAAACCACAGGTTTTATCTGAACGCACTTCGAGTGAATGAAATTCGTGATACAGTAAGGGGCAACACAACAAATCAGTCCAAAACATCTCACTAATGTGTCCATATTGCATTCCCTCTTTCCCATTGATATTTACGAGTTATTTTATGAGAAAGAAATTGATATGCTATAATGAATGATATTTGGGTAAAAGTGTGGTGAAAACAAACAAAAAGTTTTTCTTTTCACTGAAAAGAACTTCGCTGCCGCCAATCCAGCACATTATTACATGACAAAAATAAACAGAAACTGATATAAAAAACTAAAACAAAATCAAAATCAATCAATGTAAATTTTGTTAATATTATATGTGTGTGTTTTTGTATTGTTCTAAGAATGAAACACTGAAAACCTTCAAGTTTCTACTTTTTTATGTAGATAAAATAAAAACTGGCTTATAGATAAGATTCACAAAACTTTGGCTTTGTTTAAACAATATCAGACAAAAACACAAATGAATAATAGTAACAGTTTGACCAAAGGAGCTTCTGGTATTTCATTTAATCTTTTGTCATGTGTTGTGTCATATTGTGATATACCGTAGTCTGTTAATAAAGCTTGGTAAATTACCTTGAAGTCTGGTGTCATAAGACAAAGTTTTCCCCTCTCATCTGGCACTTTCGAGGGGTTGAAAAGGATGTGTGAGATTGAGGGGACCATGGTTAAAAGGATAGGACTGTGCACAAGCATGAGAAGGTGATTTGTGCAGAAACAGATAGGCTTTGCATTGTAATGTGAGTTGAGGAGCAGATTTAGAAGCTGTGAGACTGATCTGTTGACCATGAAATGTCAGCAAGCTGAAAGTGCAGAGGAATGAGAAAAAAAAGGATGTATGCTAGTGTGAGGGTATATATGTGCGTCTATGGATATATTATGGGTTTTGCATGGTTGCACATGCTAGACTGTATGTATGGCACAGATGGAAAAGCTTCTCAGGGATTGCTGTATAACTGGAAGAGCAGAGAGCTGGTAATTGCATTTTAATTACAGTGTTGATGGTTTTGGGCTCTGACAGATGGAGAATTCTTTAGTTATAAAGGGGATTCACATTTGTCACTTTTCATCGAGACAAACCCCAGAGTGGCAAAAATTTCCTAGCTACCTTGCTGGCCTTGGGATTTTGAGTTAAAGAGAATATCATCTTAAATAAAAGCCTCCTGGTATCAGTGAGGATTCTTGCCACTTACTAAAATATTGGTAGACCACATATTGGTCAGAAATCAAGTTTCCTGATTTTTATATGTACATAATTTCTGTGCTGACAGATTCAAGAGCTATGATCTGAAGGTGTATACAGTAAAAGCCTGGAAACCTAGGACACCTAGTCTAATCTACAAGAGAAGGTTAGGAGCGAGATTTAGCCATTTATCAAAAGGTCAATAAAAAAATTATTTTGACATATTTGTAGCAAACTATGACAGTTAGTTTACTTTCTGTTCAGTTGTATAATATACTTAATATTGTTGCTGTAAAGTCATCAAGACTAGCTAAGATCTACAGGAGCATTGTTACATAGTTTTTTCACCCATTAAATATTACACGCACACACACAGACACACACACACATACACACACACGCACACACAAATCATTTACAAAGAATACAAACAGAAAAAATGCCAACTAGGAAATTGCCTATTTAGTATATTGTGTTTCAAATGGTTACATAATAATGATTTTTACTAAAGAATATAAAAAAAAAAGGGACATAAAGTTCTAACTCTTTATCTTGTCTTAAATCAGTGCAATCCTCTTCAGTCAATGGTAGGTATAACCACCTCCAAAGAACATTTTGCACAGTGGTATATATACCAGGTTTACCTGATAACGTTACGGGTGTATTACTACAGAACCCAGGGTAAGTGATAAATAAATTATAAGCTCACTCCAATTGGGTAATCATAATATTCATCAGGTCAGTGAAGAGCGATGCTGTTTATGGGAGGGCCAGTATTGAAAAGGCACCACTGTCAAAAAGAACACTTTTAAATCCCATTATTACTACATAAGTGTTAGTGTGGATAGAAAGAGCTTTGGTTCACAAGGTTCTGCAAATGGCATCCTTACATTTCAAAGATATCCTCAGTAAATTTGTAACTTAATTAATTTTTTTGCATCACTTGTTTAACTGGGATGTCTGTGTCTATTTTTAGTGTTTGTATAAAACTATGATAATATAATATATCATATTTATCCAGAAATATATTAAAAGAAAGTCCCCACCTTTTAAGTGTCAAAGTATCATTTGTTAGATACCCAGGTAAGAGTCCTTGCACTTTTGTGATGAAATGAACCAATTTCGATATTTTTGCTCTTATTCAAGTAAACAAGCTTATTTTGAGCTCCCTTGCTTTTTCTGGAACTAGTTTGTTTATTCTTACTGTGGTGGCACGACATTTTGTTTTCCCTTCCATACCAGCAACAATATGAAACTGACCTTTTGCAACTTGTGCACTGAGATCGGTGTGTCAGTCCTGAGCTAAAGAGCTCACCTTCTCTGCTTAATGAACCAAGCACACCTGCAATCTGAAACCTAGAGTCAGCAATTTTAGAGGTCACGTTTGCTGTCAGGGTCATTTGTTTTTATAATTTTGACTATTCATTATAAAGTAGCACTGCATTACTTATTATTCTACAGTCGTCCTAGTCTGTTGCAGTCATCTACAAAACCCTAGAGTAATTGAGATGGGGAAACAAATGTTTTGAAATGTTTCAAAGCTGGAATTTAAATGTAATTTAAAAAATTGCATATTTGTGAGATCCAAATGTATGTTTCAAAGAGCAAAATGTGAACTTGTACCAAAAGTACTTTACATTTAAGAATTTTTACGTCTGCGTTTGTGAGCGAACAGTTTGAGGTCAGGTGAAAGTGGGAGCTGAAAATTTAAGCCAACTTTGGTTCTCTTGATCAAGGTGAGTCTCCCAGCTGTGTGCTTTGCGACAAGATGACCCTTGCAGGGCTGTGAATCTGACACGACCGACAGCCCTGCAGCTTTTCGACCTGTGGCTGTTTCTCACTCCATTTCTCTCTCCCTTATCCTTTTCCCCTCTGTCTGGTCGTTTCTCTATTCCACTTTCTGTCGTTTCCTCTCTTACTTCTGCGCTCTATGCAAACTGTCTGAAAGTGATAAGGCAGGCCTGATAAGCTGACTTCCGTCAATATGCTCCCCCATCTATGCAGAAGCAAAAAATATATTTGTAAATCATATGCTCGTATGCCTGCTCCAGGTATGATAGCAACCTAATGAGTTTATGATAAAGTGGAGGAAAATGATGGGAAACTGGAAATGGCAATAATGCCTGTAAATTGCGTATTTAGGGAGGTGACTGGATGGACAGTTTTTGCCAGCGTGCCCAGGTCTTCTTCCTCCTCAATTGGCTTAAAAATGTGATTTCATTTCTAACACTAGAGTTTATCTGAGTTTTCACCCATTTGCTTACACATTAAACCTGAAACTTCTTTTAACCTTTGAATTAAAATTGCTCAGTGGTCAGTTTGACAGTTAGTCTTGATGGTGCTGGTACATGGGTCATTTTAATAGATACACCAATTACCAAACATTCACGTCTATCTAGCTTATGGCCAAAATCATTGGTGTTGTGATATTTTTGAGCACATCACAGACCTTTGCTTTATCCCACAAGGAAGCCTTTTTGGGTAATTAGCAGATAAATTACTTGTTCTGCTTGTGGAATAAGAAACAAAATGTTCCCAGAAGCAGCTATGTAGTGGTTAAATCAATGTTACAAAAAGCAGGTCACAAATTACTAAGATTAATGATTAATACTGTCAAACCAAGCATAAAAAATTGGTCCATCAATATTTATTGATTTTTTTTTTCTAAAAAAAAAAAAATACAATTGACATTTTGGAGACATTTCTAAGTGCACACCTTTTGAAAAACCTTGTATTATTATAGGTTAGCAGTTATATATTTATTTTTATATTGTTTGTTCTAAGATAGCATGTTCTAATAGTCGTGACTTGCTATAGATCAGAAGTTTCAGATTCCTGTTTAATTTCGGGGAGTGTAATTATTTATTGTGATAACAGATTCGGATGCGTAGTTGTCTCTGCTAAGACACGTAGTCACCGTTTTAAGGTTTAAGTCTTCAAGTGAGTATTGTCATGTGGTGAACTTAGTGTTCTATTAGTAGGGGTTTTGCAATACAAAGGTCCTTTCTTTTTGGATAATTTCTTTTGATAAATCAAAATTAATGGCATGGTCATGTGGGTAAAGTGTAAATGATTTTCTTTGGATATATTTTTGAGATTTTATGAGAATGGAGGTCCAATATAAATTCAATGAGTCACAATCTCTTAGTAGTAGCTGTTTACACAGCATCAAATGTACTCGGTAATCTGTTTATTAAGGTTGCAAAGGAAACAACCAGGCACTTCCTGCTATGTTTTGTCCTGCTTTTGTGGAGCTCAGTGGGTTGGACTCACACAAGACTATATTTACCATTTGGATCTTTGAAATACACCAATGTTTATTGTGAGTAAAATGGCACCTTGCAGACATGTTATTATTTGAGAATATACAAAACAATGGCCTCTTGTGTGCACAGACTTCTTCCTTTTTTCTCTGTTCCCTCCTTTTTGTCATTTTTGGTGTTATACACATAAGTACAGTATGAACATGTGCTTGTGAGTGTGTGTACATGCACAGAAAGCACTTGCATCGCTTGTCTCTGATGTGCCAGAGGTTGTTGATAATGAGAATCCTAAAGGATGGGAAACTCCAGGGAGACTGACTGACGGCCCACTTTAAACACTGCAGTTTTCCCCTTCCTTTTCTGTCCTCTGAGACACAGAGGATGAAAAGAGGAAGGAGAAGAGGGTGAAAACAGCCTGTATCATGTACAGACACAGTCTATATATGAAAATATACTCACTTATAAAAAGTAAGAAGGTAAGAATCCTGAGGAATATCATGAAGATTTGATAATTTGCTGAGCCAATCATATATATCACTTTGGATAGTTTAAGCCCACATACTGTACTTATATGTGATGTATGCATATTTAGACGCTGCATGGACCTTTTGATCACATGTCTAGCTCTCTGGATGTGTTTGATCTTTGATGGCACCTCAGTAAGGAAGAGGATAATTGCATACCTTCAGGATGCTTTTCCATAGTCGTTCCCTTTTCCAGAGTGCTCATATGCCCTGTAACTATATACAATATATTTCTGACATAGATTTGATGAACTACCTAGTGCCACAGAGGACAAACAGAACTCATTTCCTGTCACCGCCTTTGGACCTCATCTCTAGTCTCATTTCCCCCTTTTTGCAGAGAGTACAATAAAGTCACTTTATGGTGCATCCAGAAAGGGATGTTGGTTAATGCTTTTAGCTTGCAGACCTGTACTCATCAAACCCTCAGCAAGACGCACAAATAGGTGACTGGATTGTGTGGAGTTCTTAATAATTTGTATGATATTTAATCAAAGTTGGAGCACAAAATGTGTAAATTTTGGTGAAAAACCAACAGTCTTTGTATTTAGATTTTAATTTTTTCTTGAATATTAAAACAAACAAACAAAATTTAAAAAAAAAAATAAAAGGGGCTGAATGAACATCATCATCCTCTTAAAATAATGGCCTACATCATGTTTTTCTCAAGTTTTTTCAAAAACCAAAAAACTTGACCAAGAATTTGTTTTAGTTTTTTCTGTTTTCTGAAAAACTTGAGGAAAAATATGTGTTAGGCCATTAATTTAAGAGGGTGACAGTATGTGGTGAAGGCCCTACATTGATTTTTTTGAGATCCCAAAAAAGTCCAAAAGGCAGCGCCCTCTACTATCTTGTCTTTATGTTGTCCACTTCTTTAAAGTGGCACAAAAGGACTTAACGTGTTTTAAATGCATATTGAGGAATATTTGTACAGATTTACATAATGTTGTCTAGCTTTGGTGGTCTCGCATCCTTACTACCACCTAACCTGTTTTTCTGTTTTTGTGCTGTTTGTTTTAATAGGTCAAGTGGAAAAAGACCAATACTCTCAGGGTTAAAGGGAGCATATTGCCACTTATCGTTGGTCAAATACAAGTCAATAAATGGTATCCCTTCCAAGCTGGTTCGCTATGACAAAGATAGGAATGCTCTCAGAAATGGTCTAGTTGTTGTAGTTGTTGAAGACTTTTTATTTCACATATACATTTTTTATATTAAAAATACCACTGGCTTTTCTCCCCAATGTTCTGTATGAATTCTGGATGGGAATTGTGTCCTCTTAAATAGCAACAAAGGGAAGACAGAAACATAAGCTCTGATCCACAGTATCAAGATGAATTTAACTTATTGACAGTGAAAGTAAAAAGTTTGCATTGGAAGCAAACACAGAACAAATGAAAATATAAAGTTGAAATAAAGTAAAAATAGACCTTCACTAACATTATTTGAAATATGGTTTATGGCTCCTGTTTTCCTTCAATGTTTGTGTTTTCTTTAATGTCAGAAGACAGATGAGGAGGAGCTGGATCAAAACAGAGTTTGAGACAAGAGGCAGAACCACATAGTTATATTAACCCTTTAATGCACAAAGTTATAGAAATAAATGGAAAAAACAGTGAAACTGATGCAGTGCAAATAAATAGTGAGCCTTGGACGATTGTCCTTCTGTTTAATAATACATAATGTAGCACAGCTTTTTCTCAGAAATATTTTTTTAACCATGCTCTCTGGCAGAATATATGAACATGTCCAGCTTAATTATATGGTTGATTTTGTGTCACTATAGTCCCAATGTGTATAAAAATGCAGGAAATTAAGTCACATTTTTCCTCTGCCAGAGGACCCTGAGTTTCCACTCTGTGCCCCCTCACCTCCCACACTCTCACCCCCATGTTTCACACCAAACTTATGCCCATGATTAAATTTATTCTTTTCTTTTCAAATGTCCACCGTATTTTTATGATGTCATTAATATAATAATGGACCTTTTGCAATTCAAAAAGAATTTCTGATTTATCTGACCATAAAGTATCATTACCAAGATTAACTGAGCTGGAAACTTTATTTGTAATTATCACTTTATCATTACATATAGTTTTCTTTTCTTGTTATGGGCTCTGCTACACAGCCGCAACCCATGTGCATATAGAGTTCATTCTGGATGGAGAAACATAGAAAACTTTTCATATTTTTTGCAGTGACTATACTTAAGTTTTTTGACACTTTGAATGGTGAGGGTAACTTTCATGCTGGGAGACACAAAATTTTAACACTGGACCTTAAACTCTTCAGATTTAGCCAATTTCTAGTCTCACAAAATAATATCTACAGCTGTAATTGGTGTAACTAACATTTATATTAAAAAAAAAGTATTTTTGTTTCTTTATAGACATAAGATAAGAATGAAGGGAATTGTTGAGCCAGACTACTTAGACTTTTCCCAACTTTAACTTGGAGTTTTTATGTAGAAATATTCACATATTTCACAAGAAGGTTCCCTCCTCAGTTTTACACTTCCAGCATAACTAAACCTGAATCAGTTTGATTCTGTGGAGTCTGGCTGGAGGGTGGTAAAATGAGTATATTATCTTAATTTCTTTTATATTTCTGCTTTTCTTAGATACTTTCTGCTGTCTGACAGAATATTCAACCATTCCTCCTGATTGAAGTTTGTTCTTCAGTCTCTGCTATAACATGTTTACATGAAAAGACTCACTGAGAAGAAGATCCTTTGCTGCTCTGTATAATTGTAAATCTTTGAGCCATTCCTGTGGCTTGTGTACATAGTTCAAGTTATGTTTATCCATCATCTAATTTCATATTCATTAGCCCCTGCAGAAAACAGTCATCTGTATTTTATCTGGTCAGTATTTAATAACGGCCACTTTGGCAGCTCGATATGTGTTTATCTTTTTACATCCAGATGCCAAAAATGCATGCTGTTCCACAGATGTAAATTTTAATGTATTGATAAATAATTCAGTTGATGTGTTGTTAGCAAAAGCCAGAGCTCTCTGTCAGTTAGGATTTTGTAAGACAAGAGTTATAGGGTAATGTAAGGTGATTGGCCACTTAATGTTTTTCTCAGTTTTAAGTCATATTCCCCATGTGAGGTGTGCAGTCTGAAGCTATAATCCCGTCTAAATGGAAAACATGGCTTGTCTTAATCCAGCTGCTTCTCTGTTCCCTTAGTGTCTTCATTAAACAATCTATCACGGTAATGAAGTGCTAATCTGCTCAGCTCTTTACACAAAGCATCTCCATGTCTCCTGGAGGCTGAACAGGTACACAGAGGAGGGTTTTTATTTATTTATTTATTTCATTCTTTGGTCGACTGTTGCCCTCCAAAAAGAGTAAAACATTCTCAAATGCACTGGATAGGCCTAAAAGTAACTAAGATTAAAAACAAGCAAATTTAGCAGTCATACAGTTTGAAGTAGAAACTGGCTTCTTTTTGACATTTATAGCGTACAAGTTCATTTAAAGAAAGACCTGCTCCTGTGCTCATGTCTGGTGTTGTCGTATTGTAGGATAGGGTCAGGTTATAAATCGTGATAACATGGCCTGTTTTTTTTAATAGAACATTCAATCTATCAGCAGTTTTTCCAATCATGTTTTTGAAGCACTACATACATTTCATATTAGGCTGCTGTGCACTGTAATCTGTGGCATTAGCCGTCAAACCACATTAATCCATTTGCACTTTCCCCTGTTGATTAGGGCGCGTGTGAAATGTGACGGTGGTTGGCTGGTATAGGGCAGCAGTTGCCTGAGGTGCCAGCAAGAGTGTGAAGTTTCATACCCAGCCATGTCCACAGTCATATCATGATTTATTACCATCTTACCACACACAACTCTCACATATACACCTTGTTGCTTAGCTGCAGCGAGTACTGACTCTAGCACACACAAACAGTGTCTGGTATTGAGAATCTCTCTCTCTCCCTCTTTCTCTCTCTCTCTCTCTCTCTCTCACACACACACACACACACAACGATATCAATCAATCAGTCAAAAACTTTATTAAGGAGACATATATGGTCCATAGCACAAAAAAGTACATGACAACAAAGATAAAGTAAAAACAGACATAATTCATAATATCGTATGTTTACACATAGACTAAGACCCCAGTGATTCCACGTAGTAGAAAAGAACCTGACCAAATTTAGTGCAGAGTTTGTCAGTGTTGACATTATACTGTTTGCAGAATCTGAGAGCCTGCACATCAGTGGCTACAAGAGAAAATGACACAAAGAAATGAGCTTCGCAGGCATTAATACAGCAAGGTTAAGTGTGAGAAGTAACATGTGCTGTAATTAATAATAACCTGAATTTGAATGGATCTTCCTTTTTTTTTTTTAAATACTTAAAGGATATGGTTGCTTCTGTGTAAGGAGTATGTGTCCATGGGTGTGCCATTGTCACTGTACACACTTCAATATCCCGGCAGAAAAATAGAAAGAAGCTGATAAGAGAGCGGCAGGAACGAAGGAGAGAGATCAGAAATCCCATACAGCTGAGAGCACTAGTCCGTTGCAAGTGTGAAAGAGGTCACAGTCAATTTCAAAAGGAGCAGGTCTTGTATATTAGAGTTTGGAGAGATGGGAGACCCTACTGCTCTCTATCATAAAGGCCCTGTGCCAGAGTAGGGCCAGATGTGATCAACATGGACCTTGTAGAAATTCCCCACTGAACAGAACTGTCTTATTGAAGGGCTGTAAGAACAACACCAGGAGAACATGCAGACCGAGGCCAAGTGTTAATCATAATTTACAAACCCATGAGAACTGCTTTCATAAGCTGAAAACAGAAAAACAGCTTCATTCAAACTTCAAAACAGCAAACTATTCCTTTTTCTTCTTCATGTGTCTTTAAAATGACACTGTGGTTCCAGCTAGTAATTGTAAGATTTTTTTAAATATAATTTCTAAAGCATATTAAACACAAATCTTCTTCCACAATGTTGAGATCTGCATAGTAGCTTCCATATAAAGATCAATGTATTTGGACCGTCACTGATAAACGTCTCCAGTCACATTTATTGCAATGAAATACTTTCCAGTGCATCTCTTATAGCTCTTTATAAGCGTTTAAAAATTTTTTTCAATGTCATGAATAAACCAACATAAACTCTATTTTTCTGTGGCTCTAAGGTTAATATTTGTTGAAGCCAAATGGATTTGTCGTTTGCTTTAGTTTTATAAGGGGACTATTGACCAGGATAAGACACAAAAAACACCAGAATTGTGATAATCACACCTTACGTAATAGTCAGCCCTGACAATTTTAATAACGTCGGACAGGCTCTAAATTAGAAGATTTAAATCTATCCACTTTAGCTGATTTAACTGATGTAAAATGTCATCAACAATACAAAAAAATTAAGTCATAAATCAGAAGATAGTGATGTGTGACTAGTTTGCAAAGCAAGAAAAAAATAACAGTGTGATCAAAGTCATTTAATTTGGTAAAACCAAGTGGTTTCTACATTTCAGGCTTTTGACAAAAAAGTATGAATGATGCAGTTTAGGGCTGTTTGAGAGGAAAAAATATTTTATTTAAATGTAATCAGGATTTAATATGAAAGCAGTACCTACAAAAGGCTGAGTTTTTGAGGAGCAAAGATGTTCAGAGAATGTAAAACTCCAACTAGTCTACCTGCGTCGGCATTAAGTCCAAAGTGGAGGGACTATCATGGTATGGGTTTGTGTCATTGCCTTGGGCACAGGTTATTTGTATTTCTGTGAAGATTATCTTGAAAGCAAAGCAAAACCATGTTCTGTGCAAGGTGAAAGAAGAGGGTATGGGTATTCAACAACAACAATCAAATACTTTTGAATCTTGTTTTTGGGCATATCATGCCTGAAACATCTTTATTACTTCTCAGTGCAACAGTGTTTTTAAACTTTGTCAGGAGAAGTTGACCGACTCTTCTTTTGTGGTGCATTATGTTTATTAGTAAGAACATTTTCACCCATATTTCAAGTCACATCTAAATGAACTAAGACATAGGAATGTGTGCTGTAGTTTTAAGGTGATTTTTACAGTTAGTTTCCTCTCATGAGGTCTTTTAGTTTTATTCCATCAGTCACCTCACCAAGCAGTTGTGTATTTATAAATGGAAAGGAAATCTCAACTAGAATTAGGTGGGAGGTCAGCTTATTACTCTGCCTGTCTTGCAATGTTTTTCAATATTAGGCATCTTTTTTTCCCTTATTTTCTTTTGTTTTGTAAGAATAGATAGATTGTTTAAGCTTTTAAATTCTGGTTGGAATTTAAGATGGTTTATTTGAATTTATATTGTGTGTTTAGCAATCCCATGGTAACATGACTGAGCTAAAAAAGTTTATCTTTTTGTAGATCAATGAGTAGGCTTTTTTGTTGGTTTTGGAAATTTCATATGGAAAATGAGGCATTAGGACATGAATATCATATCTTTTAATTCTGCTGTCCAGTTTTCCCCTCTTCCCCTCATCTCTTTCTTCATATTTGTTTCTTGGTTTAATTGCCACCTGTCTAAGATTACGTCCCCTCCGTAACCTCATAACCTGTCTTCCCACATACCTTACACACTGTCAACAGTCTCCGGAGAATCACCTCTGAAGTTGAGCGGCTACTTGACACTTGTAGGAAGTGGGTGTTTGACGTTATGACAACTGAACACCTAAATCAAAAGTCACCACAGCTCACAGTAGTGAGTCAGTCACCACTGTGGATCAGGCAGGCTAGCAGTGAGTGGTAATTGACATGAGCAGAGTTGACGTCCTGAGCAGGTGTTTCAGGTTAGTCTCTGAGATTGAGCACCCCATCATTGCCAGTTATTAAGCTGCTTGCACTTTGCTGCACTTACTCAGTGGGGACCGGCTTGTGTCCGATGTTTACATATGGATGTGTGCATGGGAGGGGGATGAGGGGCGGTGAAGTAATTGGCATGTCCTCTGTGTGTGTGTATTTTGGCCTAAGTATAAAAGCCTAGTGCAAAGCCTAAAAATTTGTGACATCAACTGACTTCACACAAAGCATGGGGCAGTAGAAGTTCTTGAGCAAACTCTTGACTCAAATCCAATTGTCCTTTGTAAAAATCAATAGCTTTTTTTTTTTTATCTTCATGATGTTTGATGGTTGGACCTGGTCAAGTTGAAGGGTCACACAAACACAAACTTCTCCATTGTTCAGGCTTTCTTGGCTGCATCTGCAGTCTGGTTCTCTGCTGTTTTGGCTGGATTGTTGGCCAGTTGGCCCAGTTGTTAGCTGACTTGATATTGTTGGCTTGTGTACTATACACTGCTCTGCAAATGTCCAGATAAAGCTATCTGTGTACTGCAATGTGCTGGGACACCTGCCCTCTGCTGAGCCTGTGTTGTTGCTGCTGCAGCTGTTACTGCATTTTAACTACTTTTATTTCAGAATTTGTAAAACTGCATCATTCACACTGGGGGAAAGCAGTCTGCTTCCGGATGTTGCCTTAACCCCTTGATGCCTGATGTTGCATATTTGATACATACCTTTCTGAGATCTCTGCACCATCACCAGAATCAAGACAATAATAATAATAATAATAATAAAGATTTATACATTTTTTTAATTCTAAAAAAATTACCAAATGTATTCATATAGATACAAAAAAATATGACACTAAATAGATACTAAAAAAAACTGATAGAGACAAAATTGTGGGTGTTTTTAAGTTCAATATATCATAAACACTTTAAATAAACAAAAGATCTGTATTATTTCATATAGAATGCATGGAGGGGATAAATGTTGGTGATAAACTTGCTATGAGTATTGTGAGTGATTGCATCAGAAAATAAAAGCGAGAAAATAAAATACAAAGGTTATATTTTGTACAGTAACACATTTTAACTTGAGAGCTTATTTAAATTTGTTTACATGCATACTTTCTTTTGCATTTCACATATTTCATTTTGGAGACAAGGACAGATGACTGCAGGCCAAACCAGAAACAGTACCCTCATTTTCCTCAGCTAAGTCTTTGTAATGTGTGCAGAATGTGGTCTTGTATACTTTTGATTTAAAAAAAGAGAGAATAAATACATGAACACAAACATGAAAGCATGTTTGTATTTATTGTTTTGTTTGTTTCCTATTAAAAAAAAGAAAAGAAAACCTTTCAGATATTCAGGGTGGCCCAATAAGGACTTTTTCAACTAACCACTGCATTTTTGGAGCAGGATCAGCGGATACAGATACAGATACCAATACCAATACCAATAAAATATACTTTAAGGGTTTTGGAACCGAAAAAAAGCTCTGGGATGGTGAGTGGAAATGTTGAGTTCTTTGTAGACATGTGTTGTATATATCCAGGAGGTAGGGGACTGATGCTTCAGTAATGTTTTCAACTGCTTTCACCTTGCAGTGTACAGTTGATGGAGGAACCTCTGCTTTCAAAACACACAGTGATCCAGCTGCTCAGAATTCTCTCTGTGGTGTCTCAGTAGAAAGAATATGTGATGGAGATGCAGCTCTGGCTTTCCCCAGTTTGAGGGAGTAATAGGTCACTGCTGAGCTTTCTTGACCAACAATGTGGTGTTGCTGGCCTAGGGGAGGTCCTCTGTTAATTGTCTTCCTTAGGCCTGATCTTACTTATCCTCTATACAGCAGTGTCTAGCTCACATTTGTCAAGCATACAGAGCTGTCCGTGGTTCTGAAACTTCGAAGTTCCTTTCTTTGTCTGAGTGCAAGGTTTCCCTTTCATTCTTTCCACAACCACTGCACATCTTGATTCTAGCCTTATAAATATTAACAGAGGCTTTACCAGTGGGGAAGCCCAGGATTCTTTTTCAATATTGTTCTTTATGAGACTCCACAATAAATCTTTCTATATATTCTAAACTTCATTCTGTGTCAGTGGGTTACATGTAACTTGCATAACAAGGCTCTATTCATGATAGTTAGGATTGTAGATTTACTTGAAAAAAATCCAGATAATGCATGCTAATTCTGTACAGAAAGTAAGGTGGTTTTAATGTTAAGGCTTTTATCATGGTCAGTGTCTGCTCTTTGAACTCAAAGATGCTGACATGCATGCAGCAGCTTTTCCATCAAGGGGATATTGAGCACCCGCTGATGAATATTGTGGTGGTTTTTCCTATTGTAAATCATATCTCACTCAGTGAATATTAATTCTGGCACCTCAATTAGCTTGAGGAAATGATCATGGGTGTTTCAGTGCTCTGAGAGACCCCAAACAGTCGGTGAAAAATACAATCTGGCCTTAATACCTGTCTTCTAGTTTGGTCTTGACATTGGAGAATAATCACGTCCTGTGTGGCATAAATCTGTTGTACATGGGGAACATGTCATCGTATTTAAACTAACGGAAGTAGTATAGGCTAGAAAAGATTTAGTTTTAAAGGGCATGCACACCCACATACACCAGCATGCACATTTACACAAACTGTGCATCTGGTGCTGACAGATTCAGTGCCTCATCTGGGCTTGGTGGAGTGTGAAGAGCCACCTCACGCTCTTTCTTTCGGATGCAAGCTGGTGTGGTCTAGGTCTTGGCTGTGCATCCCAGACGCTGCTCCATATCCTGTCAGTCAGCCTCTGCTGTCCTCTATGGTTGAGAGAGGCAGGACAGCAAAGCAGATTTCCCTGTGTTTTTTTTTACACTGGTGAAGGCAGTGTCTGCCAGCACACATCAGCACAACAGCACCTTAAGGCAGTTGACTCTCTTTTCATTACTGCAAGCTGAAAAGCATGTTGTGGGAAGGATATGCTTTGTGCTGGCCAGTGTTTGTATGAGGGGATAGCAGGGTATTATTGATATAGAGAAATTCAGTTAGATGGTCCATGGGTATAACAAATATTTTATAAAGGAAAGCATATTCCAACATTAGATCATATTCTAACAAAATATGAATATGTAATTGTGTTGTATACAGTATTTCTAGTTTAGTAAAAGCATTGACATGGACTGAAAAAATGGGGAGACAAACAAAGTAGCTGTTTGTAATTCCATGGAAAGATAACATTTATTGGCTCTCTCATTTTTTTTTAACAATTCCCTTCATATTCTGTTGTTGTCACATTTTCACAAGATTATAACTACACAGACATGAAAGGTGTGACATAGTGATTGTTTCATTATTAGCTTGGATGTCAGCAACTGGCCTGCCGCAATTTCATTTTTTTCCCTTGTACACGGACAATCTTGGTGGCTTATATTGACTAATTATTATCTTTCTCCACAGGAGGCTTGGACAAGTAATTCAGGACTGTGGTGCATTCCTCACTATATCTGGCTGTCAGTGCTTTTTCTCTTCTTTTTTGCATTATGCCATTTTCTCTCTGTCAGACTCTTTCTAGTCTCTCCATATCTCTCAAACCAATTCCTATTCTGCTTTCTGCCATGCTAAGAAAATCAACTTTTCTTTTAGCGTTCAGATAAATATAAAACTAGGTGGAGAGCTAACAAAAGAGGAGGCTCGTTTTAATGGTACTTTTGTGGGCTTTATTCTCTCTCTCACTACCTTCATGGCTTTTCTCCTCCGTGTCCTTTCGATCCATAATTGGAAATTTCCTCTGCTTAGCCCTGTCTGAGTGAGGGACAGTATAGCATCCATGTTCTGTCGAGCATGGTCAAAAGAAATGGAGCATTGTCTCATGTAGGCGAGGCAAGCATGGTCTAGGGACTTATCTAAATTGAATATCTGTCTTGTTTTTTTGACTTATAATGAGAGTGACAAACTGAGCATGGGGGTCTTTTGCAACTCTGACAGCCAAGCTCTCTTTGAAAAGTTGACAGATAACATAGAATCTATGAAAGCATACGCTCTGTGGGAATACACCTCAACAATGTATTATTACAGACATCAATATTTGCATCAGAATGCATAATAACAATTTCTATTGAATCTGTGGGATCTTAAAAATTCAAGAAGATATTGTCAACTTTAGCACAGCACAAGTATCTCTTGAAACTTTTAATTCTAGTCTTCAAATTAAAAGAAAAAAACCCCCTCTTACTGTCAGTGAGGACAAGCTTTCCTTCCATTTTCCAAAAATATGTATGTCCTCATTTATGATGTAATATTTACACTGCAATGGGCTGGTGATTGGGATAGACTCCAGTGGACCCCCTGACCCTAAATTGGAGTAAGTGGCTTCTGATAATAGATGGATGGATGGATGATGTAATATTTTTACCAGCATTTTCACCAACCTCTTATTATTTGTGGTGTTTTCTGTGTCACACATCGCTCTTAGCTGCTATATCGTACACAATGACACAGCACTACTAATATCACTTTTTCTTGAGCTTGTTTTGGCTGACTGCTTCATCCCCCAGTCTGTAAGATAGCACAGCTGAGATTGTTATTAAATTGGCTCGTTCCTTTAACCTTGGCTTCTGATAATGTCTTCTTTTAAAGGAAATTAAAGTTGGTTGTGAAAGCAATTGAGATATGAGAAGAATGGTCTCAGCTACTTGGTGGAGCTGTTACTGTATCAGCCTTTTTTTTTTCTTTCTTTCTTGTTCCAATAATAAAACACATTGTCGTCATTTGTTTTCTTTGTCTGCATCCTGTCACAGCATCACATAGGGGAAAAAAAGTTTCTTATGGAATATTATTCCATCTCTAAGTATTGCTCATAAGTAAGCTACTGCCCACACCAGTCTTTGTAAGAAAAGGGGACGTTTTAACAGCGATGAAATGTTGATGTAAAGAAAACATGTCAGTCAAGAACAAGGGCCCATGTATAATGAGTAGGCAGATGGTCTTAAGGAGAATACTAAGCAATGGTGATGACAGACAGGCTGACAGGTCGGCACAGACCCTGCCACTCAGGAGATTGGGTGAGAGGCCAGGGCAGTTTCTATTACTGTCAGTGCCCCATAGTTGTCCATCTCTTTCTCTCTCTGTGCATGCGTTTGACTTGATATTTCTCACGCATCCCTCTAAAATTGACCTCACTTATTGCGTTTGTTTTGTTTAAAGTAGTCCTTGATATCTAGTGTGGTCAAGAATGAGATCCCTTGCGCAACTTCCATTTAAATGCTATTCGATTCTGTATTGTATTTAAAGCTTAGAAGAAGAATTGTGCAAGCACAATTTTAGTTACTCTCTTTTCTCTTATACTGTGAACCATTTTCAAGATTGTTTTCTTATATTCATCACATTGTTAATCTTCCCCACTCAACAAAATGAGAAATATTGTCATAGAAATGCACAAAATATGTTCACATGACTTCTGGATAATGAAGTTGCTAACTAGCACTAGTTGAAATGGAGAAAGTGAGAAGCCCTGGCTCAAAATAGATGTGCAAGGTCTTGCAGGTTTCTCAAGTTCTTTTGCAGTTCTATAGTGCGCTCTCAGGTGTAAGCTTGCTGTGGATATATTCTGTTTTAATTAGATTACATGGTGGAATCTAATGGAACAGATTGAGATAATGGTTGTTTCCAACAATAGGGTTCAATTACATTACACATATCCAGGACCTTTTGTTCTCTGGTATTTAGTGTTCAGGGTTATCTATCTATATGTGTCAAGAGAACATGAGCATCATCCCTTGGATCGCTGATGATAAACTCATATGAATTATGGTAGAGCAAAGCCATACAGAGTGAAACAGAGTAAAAATATATTTATAACACTTTGGTTCAGGTGACCATGGCTCTTAGATCTACTGCAAACCCTCATAGTATTCATTTTTGTTCAGCTTAAGAAGTTACAAAAACTTCATTTTTGTCCTTCAGGAAGGTAACAAACTACATTTCAGTGGGAAATATACACTGTTTTCCCAGTATTTGTTTATTGGATTATTTTCTGTCCTACACACATT
Source organism: Zenarchopterus dispar (assembly GCA_028564865.1). Lineage (NCBI taxonomy): Eukaryota > Metazoa > Chordata > Actinopteri > Beloniformes > Zenarchopteridae > Zenarchopterus > Zenarchopterus dispar. Next base: position 15,938,525 of record JAOWBL010000019.1, on the reverse strand, counting down.
TCTGTTTGTTGCACTAACTTTGTTAATTTTTTTCTGCTTTCAGCCATTAGTTTTGTATTTTTCCCGTTCCCTATTGAATGATTAAACCTTGCAAGTTAATTCACTTTCCTGTCATCCAAATTTCTTGGTTTTTTTATGTAGAAGGTTTTTGTTCCTGGTCTTTTTGACATTAGTTGGCCATTTCTGCAAGATAAACATATGCACCATTGAATGTCATTGTGTTTGAACTCTTCTATAAGTTTGTTCTCTTTTTTTACCTCCTCCTGTGCCCTGGTGTCTGCCAACCACTCCTCTGTGAAGGTCATCAGTGGGACTGGAAATTGCTCTTTGCTGATTCAAACAGATGCAGAGTACAGATAGTCCATTGTTTATCTAATCTTGTATCAGTGCTGTAACAAAGTACAAACAAAGTCGTCACACAATCAGATGAGGACTCAGAGGCTTTTTACACTGTCAAGGACTTTACGCATCTAAGGTGGTGGTTTTTGTCTGTGTTGCAATAAAAGGGGGTAAAAGATTTTCTGAAGCATTCTTTGAGACAATACCTTAAAATTTTTTTCACAGTGATTGCAAAAATTTAAACAGTCTCACATCAACATGATTACTGTAACTAATCGAAACAATACAACGGCCATAATTAAACAACCTCTGTGAGTTACATTTGGTTTAGTTACAACGACAAATAGTAAAGCCATAGAAGCTAGTGGAGCGAAGAGGAAATAAATTGTCTCTTTACTCTCTAGTGGTCAAGTTGAGGTACAAGAGAAGTTTGAGGCAGTGACCAGGATGTCGATGGTGGGAAGTTGCATGAAGTCAATTTTGGACTCCAAAACATTTTTTAGGGCCAGAGTCAGCGTCTGCACATTCCAATATTTGTTTTCCATTGTTGTTCTGAGATATTTCAAGCTCATTTTACAGATTTCCTGCTTCTGCTTCAGTGACGCAATAAATGACACAGAGTCCTGGCTGTCCGGCCAGTGGGAAAGCAAGCCAGTTCTTTGTAGAACCTATTTGGAACTATCTCTAGCACCAGAGCTATCACCGATTTTGAGTTGGTCGAAACGCCTTGGTAGTGGACCTTACTAGGCTTTTATCTTTTTACACCTCTGTTCTGCAGCCATTACAGATTCTTAAAATGACTTGTATCCATGATTAGATAACTGGTCAAGTGACTGTTTGAGGAACCATTGTTTTTTTAATTACTTTATTTAATTTCAAACACTGCTGTATTATAATCTTCAATTTGGTTTGAGAAAGGAAATTTAACCAAACTTGGTGAGCTGATGAAGATTTTAACCTTGTCTATGAAATTATTAAGGTGGTACTGTCTAGGAGGTGACATTCCAGGGCCTCAATGCAGGTGATTGTGAAGCAGCAGGAGTACAAAAAAGTCCTTTACGTTACCAAAAAGTACTCCATATACAGGAACACAATAGAATTGCTAAAAGACCTCCACGAGAAAAGCAACAAAAACTCAAATGACAACTGAGTATACAAACTAACAAGTGGGACACAGAAAACTGAGCAGAAACGAAGACAGATGGATCAGTGGGGAGGAAGGAAAAGACAGGACAATTTACTTGCAGGGGCTTGTGAGACACAGGTGGAAACAATTAGGATTGATAGGATTGAGGGAAGTCAAGTAAGAACTGAACACAAAAGGACACAGACTTTAAAAATAAAACAGGAAATAATTCACAAACAAGCCCAAAACTAAATAACCAAGTGAAAAAAAAACAAGAAAAGAAACCCTAAATCCTACAGAAACCCCAAACCATGACAGGAACTCAAACATCACATTTGTATTAAGCTGAAAAAATTAATGAAAGAAGCACAGTCACAATCCATAGAGTGTGGGGTATTTTTTTTTTTTTTTTTTGGCCAGGAATTTCACCAAAGCATCTGGAGTTTACAAGCTGCCCATTGAAACATGTGCAGCAGCCCCCTTGTAGAGAATTGTACATAGTGCTATAGCTACAAACAGATGGGATCTAGAGCACAACTGGATCTGAACCTCGGAGAGGAATGGTTGTTTTGTTTACAAACTGATTCACTGGAACATTTATGTGTTCATTGTTGGACTGGAGATTTTTATCTTTTACAAAAGGTAGTTTCCACTGCATTGTAGAAAATAATCCTTTTGATCTGTTAGTTTAGACGATTTTATGGATTAATTGTGATTTGCTTTCTCCCCCTCTTGAATAAAGGGAACTTTAAACCAAAACCTCTACTCCTTTATCCTCTCTCCCTCCTCTTCCTGCTTAGGTTTTCCCTGATTTCTTCCAATGTTAATTAAATGAGAAATACAGAAATTGACTGTGATTTCTCTGCTTACTGAGACCCTGAGTGATTGTGTGTGTTAGTCTGGAGCAAGAGCAGAAATCCAGTCGCTCTGTGGGCAGAATAATGACGGCAGCACATTGACTGAGGTCTTAAATTAAGGGTACTTATCTTAATTGAACATCTGAAATAATGTTTTATTTACAACAAAGAGAAGGTGCTAGAGAAATGAAACAGTCTCTGCTGCATGATTGCTGCCTGCCTTGCTTACGCTCTCCTTCGCTGTGGTTGGTTGAGCTCTATTTGCTGCAGTATATAATTGTAATGATCTTCTCTTAGCTTTGATCATGCACTCAGGAATGTGACATACATTAAAGTAGTGACGTACTTTTGCAATCTCTCAGAAAAAAAAGTCTTTCTTTTTTGCTTTCTTCCTTTCTCTCATATCAAAACATCTCTGGAAAGATGGAAGAAAATCCTCAAAGACTCAAAAAGCAAGAACTCAAAGACCAAACCTTTCCATTTCACTGATAAATCAATACATTTAGATACCTTAGATAGCAAAGCGTGCAGTTATGTAGGCTAGCAGTATCTTCACAATGCAACACATGATTAGCTCAGACTTCATACTAGAAGCTCATAGAGAGAAGGGTATGTGTGTGTTTGAGTGTATGATACAGAGAGAGGGAGAGAGAGAGCAAAATACAGAAAGCACAATAGTCCTCAGAAACTTGATTATAATGATGAGGTTTTTCCCACAGCATTAATCAGTTGTATTGTTACAGCAATTGCTATGATTGGCTGCCCATCAAAGTGATTATGTTAATTTCAGCCAACCAAATGTCACATCCAGCCTCTAGGCACACCTTTTCAGCTTTTCCAAAGGCAATGCGACTGGCATGATTGAGATAGCTGATATTTGACTGAGCACTGGCATGCCTTCTTCTGATCACTTCAATGATTACATGAAATTACTAGTTCTGAGGAAGAATGGTTGTACATAGCATTTATGCAGCAGGAGTGAGAATGAGAAAGGCAGGAGGGAATCGATTGAGATTTTCAGCAATTATGCTTCATTCTTTGTGACCATATTGGATAGGCCATATTGGATTTTTTTTCCTTTTTTTAACCATGCCTTGCTTAAAGGTTGGGTGGTTCATTTGAGGAAGAGTATTGATACATGAGCAAATCTACAGTGACACTGTGGTTCAGTTGAAATTTTTTAGGAGGTTTTAAAAACTTTTAGACTTTCTTAGACGAATTATTAGTGCAAGAGAAACTGCCAAATGGCAACACAAGACGGTAATAAGGATCTTTGAAGGGAGTAAGGGAGCATGTGATTGAGTTGCTGATAAGGTGTCTCACTACAACCTATAGCAAATATACAGGGGAAATTATGTTCAAACAATTTTTATTTTAGTTAGCATTTTGTGTGTTTGCATGACTGAGTATACCAAGTCAACTGTATTAAATGTATGTGGAGTTTAGTGTGAGTCTGTATGAACGTCTTAAAATTTGTATGCATTTGTGTCTTCATAGATGAATGAGGGTATGTTTGTGTGAGTGTATGGCTTCTCTCCAGTCATGTGTGCCATCTGCCACCTCTGCAGGAGGCGCCACCCAGGGCTGATGTTGTTGATGCATCATCACACCCTGCTCCATCACCTGTCCCACGCTATTACCACACAGCACACTGACTAATGAACCTCCTGGATACACTTAGTCGTGCATATGTGTTTGAGTGCCTGTATGTCTTTGTGGATATCCAAGTATATGAGTTTGTATGGTGAGTGCTGTTTGAAAGATCATTTATCATTATTAATTGTTCATACCCTTACAGGTCATGACATCTAAATGTCAAAAAGGTTTCTTTATTGCAAGGTTTTTTTTTGTTTTGTTTTTTAATTGTCTATGTAAGTCCATATCAAATAGAAGTAGATGCCAACTAATCTGCCACAGGGAGCAATCATATATAATGGATGGCTTTCCTGTCACTGCCATTTAGTCTTGAGTACCCAAGTCCCTCATCTGACTGGAAGATCAATGGTGGACTGGGTCTGTTTGCTGTCAATCAAATTGGTGGGCTTCTTGTTCTTGTGCTGTCCTATAGAGTGAAACACTTCTTATCTCACCAGCTGGTCATTAAGGAGTTGTTAAAAGAGCTGATAAACCACTCAGTAACTTCTGAGAGTTCATTTTGTCTTTCACTGTGCAATTGTACTGTAAGTTTTCATGTGGCTTTTCTCATTTCTTACTCTCATTTTCCAAAGTTATCCTCTCCACCTGTCTCTATATAGATTTTTCTTTTGTAAAGATGTCTCAGCTCTTGCCTATTTGGCATTTTTCCTCTCCTTTCCTTTTCTTTCCTTTCCTTTCCTTTTCTTTTCTTTTCCTTCCTTTCCTTTCATTTCCTTTCCTTTGCTTTCCTCTCCTTTTCTTGCCTTGCCTTGCCTTTCCTTACATATCTTTTACAAAACTCTCCTTAAGGGCACCTTGACAGCATTAACTACGTGAGAGTGGCTGGCAGTGATCTTCCTTTACACTCAGCTAGGCAGTGGGTTTGAATCAGTGACCTGATTGTTTCACAACTTCAGCCATGTATGAACTTGACATTAAAAGTAACTGTGAAAAATAGGGAAAAAAAGACTACCATGGGCTTCAGTAAGATTTAAATTCAAACATCAAGGCCACTCAGCAGACAGTCATTGCGCCGGAGTGCTTAACACCATGAAGTTAGTTCCAAACCACTTCTTCTAATTAACCTCAAATAACTGAAGTGTTAATGTTGCAGGGGTGCTCACTTTTCAGTGAGCGTCTTTCATTTTGGTGTGTGTATGTGTATGTGTGAGAGTTATGTATTTAGTGGTAAATTTGCAGATTCAATACTAAGGCCTGCTCCACCACCTGTCCCGGTCTATTACTACACATCACACACAAGAATACATTTACTTTAAAAATGTTTATGCTTTCTTTTAATCATTTCAGCTTTTTGACCACACAATACTCATCTTTGTGGGTATCCTGAAATGCTTTTTATTTTGTAATTGTTCACAAAGCAGAAAAAACAGCCTTGAAAACACCTCCCTTGCCTTTTAGTGTAGACAACCAAAAAATACCTTTTTATCAAAACATTGATGTCACACCCCCTAATAAGTCTATCAATGCAACTAGATGTAACAGCAATAATGGTGGCTTACAGTTGTGTGTTCATGCTGCTTTCTTTTATCTGTTCTTGTGTTTAAAAATAGTTCACACTGCTCTATTCCTTTTTCACAATTTTTTACTGTATAACTGTCGGTGTTACAACATCAAATAGAGATCTTGTACATATACTGAATTGTTTTGAATCATTTTTGGGGGTTTCATATCTTTGAAGACATTTATATAAACAATGCTGTTGTGGGAAACATTTTAAAACTGAGAAAAAACAGATTGTTTGGGAAAATTCTGTATTGTGCAGATATGGCCTCACTCTCTGTGGCTTACTATACATTACTTTTTATACCTCAAAATTTGGTTAAACCCTAATCAAATGCAAGACAACTTAGATGACAAGATGGAAAAACACCAAAACTAAGGCAATGAGTGCAAGTGTAAAGATAAGGAATCAACAATACTTTTTTTCCCCCTCAGTGTTGATTTATTTGTTTTCCATTTTGCCTGTTTGCTCTGTGTGCTTCCGCTCCTTTTACATAATGTGGATTTCTATGGTCCAAATAGACCGCTATGATAAATTTCTCTGGAAATTTATATGCCTTTGATAAATGATACACAATAGAGAAATAAACACTGCATTGTTCTCGTTTTCTTTCTAGCTTTTCCAGGTTTTTTCCCCCTTTTCTTTAAACTGTGGGGCTTTAATCCAGTAGGCTGCTGTTCAGTAATACATAGTCATATAACCTTTACTATCTGTGTGTGCTGCCTTCAGCACTTTCCCGCCTGGCACAATCCCTGCAGCCACAGTGCTGGACCACTGCTTCACATCACCAGGACATCCTGTCCCCCACACATTGTTAATTATCTTATCGAGCACAGAAATCTTCAGAGAGATTAATGTAAGATATGCGCTTTACTAAGGGTGGAGGGCGAAGAGTATAGCAAGGAATGGCAAAGTGGGAGGAAGGATATAATTATCACTGATAAGTATTGATCGTCCATCTCTGCCCCTCTGTTTGCCCTCCTCGGCCTCCCCGCCCTTCTCTGCCTATTGAGTTACGGGTCCGCAGTGCCTAAATAATTTGTAATGGGCATTCAGTGTGGCAGTGCAGAAATCCTATTTTGTGATGGCTAGCTAATGTGATCAGGACCGCTTTAAGCTTTTTTTTTTCTTTTTTCTTTTTTTTTTCAGCTCTGAAATTACATCTGTTCCTCAGAGGGTTCTCTCTCACTCTATGTCATCCTTGCTTTCTCCCTACCTCTCTCTCTTTCCCTCTCTGACTGATGTGATTAGATGGACAAACTGTGCCGGCTGTTTGCTCTTCCTTCCTGTATGACACCCAGTTACGCCTCCCCTCACTGCCCAAACGCACAAACACACACACACACAAACTAACCTTGACACGGAAGACTTGTCTCAAGAGTTTCATGACCCATCTGCCATCGCCAGTCCTCTTTCTATGTCTCCATCACTAAATCTTTCAGTCCATCTCAATCACAGCTTGTTGAGCTTAGTGAACTACTTCAGTCTAAAGTATCTTGCAATAACTATTACAAACTGCTACTAAGGCAGAGTGTATAAACATGTCTGCATGTAGCAAAAAAAAAAAAAAAAAAAAAGGAGAATTCTCCACATCGTTGAATTGATTATTATTAAGAGAATATAGGCTTATTCAGGTTAGGTTTTTAAAGATATTTCACTGTAAAGATCATTTTAATTAGAGTAAAGCCTGAATTCAAAGAATATGGGATATTGCTTTGCATATATGCACACCCACTGATATAGGTCAAATGATGGAAACTAAGAGAAGAGAAAACAACAAATTATGTCACTGTACTTAGTTATGAGAGCCTCAAGTTTGAAATCATTAAAATGTATTTTATGTAATTATGTAAATATATGTAGGATAAGGGCCAGAATATTGTAGCCCTTTCTTTTTTTTTTTTTTTTGTATGTAATATGTGCGTGTGTGTGTGTGTGTGTCTGCATATCAGTTATTGGTGCCTAAATTTGCAAAAATCTATTTGCCAGTATATATGCATTTTAATCTTGAAGTATTTATTAGTTGTTGTACGTCAGTGTGTGTGAAAGTGATTGTGTTTCCACTAGTGTTCTTGACAGCCTGATCAAACAAGCTTTATTAGGAGATAAAACCAGTATTCTTCCAGAGAGGAGTAAAACAACAGATGTAAAACATGAAAGGACAGGACAAAGAGACTAGACAGTGATGGGAGCAGTTTGTGCAGTGTGATGTTTTGTGATGTAAGTAAATGTGAGGTGGATTATTACAGAAAGGGAAAACATGACACAGGCACATATAAATGAAGTACACATAACAAAAGGAAACAGAAGGACAAAAGCTCTTTCTTCATAACACTCAAATTAGTGTGCATGCATGTGTGTACATGTGTGCATGAATGTGTGTTCATGTGTGTGTGTGTCTGGATGTGCATACAGTAAGCATACAACCACAGTATGTACTACTTCTACTTACTAATAATAATACTAATAAATAACTAAATAGGGGACAAGTATACATATATACCTAAGTGGACATATATACATATATTTATAGGTAAATACATACATATATGTACACACATCCATACACACACTCATACAGAAAAACACAGACAAACACACACACACCTACATCCAGTTTTTACTGAGTGGTTATTAATTGGTTTTAAAGAATTTACAGTAACCCATAAAAAGCAAGCTGTCACCAGCAAACAAATATGTATTTGGATTGTAGCCATTTACAGGTGAACAGTATTTGGTCACTTCAGTGGACATATTTAGCATGAATTAAGTTTAAAAAAAAGTGAGAAAAAAAAGTCAAAACTTTTAAACTCCAAGAATTTCACTAATTTCTTAACAAAGGGTTAACAACTAGTAATGGGAGCTTCAGCAACTGAAAAACACAGTCTGCTAAGTGACACTAAACAACATAGATCACGAAATAAAGAAAAGTAAAGGTTCAGTGACAAACAGAAAAAGGTGGATTCAACCTAATGTGACTTGCTAAGCAGGATGAATGATATTTCCACTTTTTAAATGCTTTGGGGCTGAATTGGGATATTTCTTTATCTAATAAAAAACTGATCAAGTCTGGAAAAACTAAACTATAATATAATATTCATGGTTGATTACAGTTATGTTTCACATAACTTATGAATTCTGAACTATTTTATCCATTAACTACTTTTTTTTACTTGTACCAGGTCACGTTCAATGAGATTAAAGGTTTGCTTTTCTCTGGCTATCTGGTTGAATTTAATTTTTTGTATTGATCCATTACATCAAAATAAAAAAAACCTGGATACGACTGAAATGTTTAGGAACAGCCTCCTCGCAACAAAACGCAAAATTGCTTGTGTATCCTGGATGTGCGACCTCAGCATCAAATGAATCCAGGTATAGTGAATAGGATTGAAGTGAAATAAACTGGATAATTAATTAAATATAACCAACTGGATTTAACTGGAATATATTTGTATTATAAAGGGATTTAACCAGACTTTGTTTTGTTGGACTTCTATTAAATTTTCTTTTTCTTAGACATCAAGAGATCAAGATCAAGAGTTTAAATATATATTCCAATAAAGCATGAAAAAGCTTCCTTCGTAAAACACTTGCTAGAATGCATTTATGACATGAAAACTTTGATATCACTTCATTTTTTACACTTTAATGAAGAAAAAGCTTATGTTAATTATTTTGGACAGAGTGAATCCTGTAAGGGCCATGTCAACTTGTGCCTTTTATGCAAACATTTAAAATCTACAGCAACAATCCTAGGTGTAAAAGGAGACATTAATCTTTAATTTAATGGACACATTAGCTCATTGGTCAAGCTCAGCTTTTTTTTTAAAAACTTGATTCAACTGCCATTTCTTTCTTGACGTTCCTTTGATGTCCATGCTTTTATCACAACACGTTTAGATTACTGTAATGCACTTTATGTTGGGGTTAGCCAGAAGTCAGACGCTTGGAGGTGACTGCGCTTTTTCAGTTGCCGCCCCAAAATTGTGGAAGAAGTTGCCTTCACACACCAGGCAGACGGGCTCACTTTCTATTTTTAAATTCCCTCTTAAAACACATTTTTTCCACTTTGGCTTTTAAACTCAGTTTGGGATTCTGGTTTTACTGTTTGATCTTTTTGATCTGTTTTAACATGTTTTAAATTCTGTAAAATTTTCTTGGACCCCATTTTTGTGTTCAACATTTGGAAAACTGTGTTTATAAAGTGCTTTATAGTGCTTTATACATAAAGTTGAGTTTTTTTTATGTCCATTGATGTTATAGAAATCTGAGCATCAAATAGAATCTGAGCTATCTAAATCTGAGCTTTTGTGAGCTGCATCTTCTCAGCTAAAGCCAGCAGTTTCAAATAACGGTTACTAAAGGATGGGGTCAAATTTAATACTACTTCAGGACATACTATGTAACAAAATAATAAAAAAAAATCTTTCTTTTTTGTATCCATAAAACCTCATGCAATAAAAGACTATGTTGCCCCAGACTGTAGTTATCTTGTTGTCAACATTTATCCACTGCTTTCTACAAAGAATTGCTTCAGAGTTACCTTCTTACAGTTTAAACACATGTTTTTTTTTACTTTATTTTATATTAAAACAAAGTAATCTATTATATTCTATTATCATATGACATTTACATTGTAATTGTAGTGTATGGTATCATATGATAAAACTAAAACTAATGGTTCAATTTTTTAAAAAAAGCCTCATTGTTGCAGAGATATTATTGGTCCAGCTTGGATAGCTAGTAAGCTGTATGATAAGAAGGTTGTTGGAACAAACACCCACTTACAGCCCACACTTCCCTCTGCCTGTGTCTGAGCACAGCAGCCCAGCCCAGTGCCAGAGTGCTGTCAGAAAACTGTGCTTTCGTCAGGAAACATATTTATTTCCTTTTTGCCAGCCTGTCTGCCAATCCCCACGGAGCTGTTTTGTGTGAAAGCAGAGATTTGACAGAGTGGAGACAGAGAGTGGGAGACTGAGGGCTTTTGCACATTTATGTGTTAAAATCAAAGTGCTTTGTGTGAAATGGGGAGTTTGTACAATTGTGTGTTACAGCCTGTGTTCATGTGCCTGTGTACATCCAAGTGTGTTCTAGCGTGGCGGTGAAAGTTGGCAGCAGGTCTGAGTCTTGCTGTGTGGTGGCTCTGGGGTGCAGCACACATGAGGGGTGGAGGGAGGAAAGGGTGGAGGGAGGAGAGGAGGACGTGGGGGAGGGTGATAGCCGAACGCTCGCCCTTGGGCTCCCCAGACGCCTCACTGTTGAGGAGGAGGGTGCAATAAAAGTGTGTGTGTGTGTGTGTGTGTGTGTGTGTGTGTATGTATGTATGTATGTATGTGTTTGTAGGGTTGTGAGTGGGTGGGTGTGTAAGAGAGACAGCGAAAGCAAGTGCACATACATATATGTATGTGTGTCTCTAAACGCTCAGATTCTGCTGATCCAGCAGCCTCCGCTCAGCTCCCCTCGCTCCCTCAAACCCCCCCCCCTTTCCTCCACTCCCCCTGCTCTTTATAGCAAAGCACACAGGTCACCTTCTCAGTTGCTGAATTTAATACTCAACTGGAGAGAGGAAGGAGCAAAAAAAGGAAGTGAAAGACTGGCACAAGAGTGAATGGTGGAATTTTTTCCTCCCTTTTGGGCTGAATTTCTGAGATCATTTGAGAAAATAGATTGGTCTACGAGCAGATCATGAGCATCTGCTTGAGTGGGTAACTCTCCTGCAGTACAAGTACACATGCAGGGACACACCCAGGCACATGGTGCACCGAGGCTCTGGTGGTTTATTAGCAGTCGGGTCACCTTTCTCCAGCTGTGAGTGTGGTTCATTTAGATGGGAGTGATAAAACAGGGAACACAGTATGCTCCGGGCACACAGCAGATAGCAGTGGTGGCCACCAAACATGTCACATCACTTCTTAGTACAATACACTTCTTAAGAAACCAGCAGACTCTTATTGCCCTTAAATATATGAAATGCTGGGGGACAAAAATAATTGTAAAAATGAAAAGAGCAAAACAGGGGACTCACCAAGAGATTTGTCAGTTTAAATGTATAAGAATCAGAACATCTTTTGTAACTTCTAATATGTTTTAATTCAGTTTGTTTTAGTTTCTCCTTTAAGTGACGTTAACTAGTTTTTTTGGTTTACTTATTTATTTTTTTGTCATTAGCATTTTACACAGACATCTTCTAAAGAAGTTAGATAAACTAGTTTAGACTCTGAAGCCAATAAATGTACCTTATTTAGAAAACAAAAACCCTCAAATCATTCATTTTAAGTCATTTTCCATTAATTGCAGATTTTATATATTCATTTATGTAAAATCTTGAAATGACATCGTAAAAGGGGAGATTGTATTAAAGATTAAAGAAACTTTTTGTGAGATATCAAATATGCTCTTGCACTCATTTTGCCCTGTTATCCCACCGGACAGGCACTCTGATGTGACTCTCTCTCCCTCCACTGATGGAAATTAAAATGGATAGAGTGACAGACAAAGCTTAGTCTTCCAGCTCCTCAGGACTCCTGCCACATGGGGGCATGCCTTCTCTAATGTGTGGCCAGTGGTGCTCACTACAGTAGATATGTGACATTTTTGGGGTGGATTGATGTTCTATGTGTGCGTTTGTGTGTGCGCTAGTGGTTTTGGTGGGGATGAAGACCTTGTCTTCACCTGGCTGGCAGAATGCCTCCTGTTCAATCTCAGTTCTGTCAAACTTACTTACCTTCCACCAGTAACAACAGATGTCTGGCTAGCAAAACCTGCACCTTGGGTTGTTGTTTGCGCCCTCAGGTATTACACAGACACACATTCCCAGAGCTGGTTGTGTTAGCCATCTGCCAGTCAACATCAGTATCTATCACCTTTATTACAACAGGCAATAAGTCAGTGTAAGGGTGTGAACTGAGGGAGATTTTGATGGAGTCAGAGAGAGACGAGAAATCAACCTTCACAAGAAAACAGAGACGCAAAGAGCTGAAGGCTGTTGCACAAAACCAATATAAGGGATTAAGCCGGGATATGTCGGTTATCCTTGTAGAATTTACTCTCAAGTCAGTTGCATAAAAGCAGGGACGCAGAAGTTACCATGGAAATTAATTCTGTGCAGCTAGCCTGATTGAAAACAGGCTAACATAGTCTTATGGTGCTGCTGCTCTATCTCTTCAGGCATCTTTCACTCAGTCTGAAATAAATATAATAGTTACTCTTGACCTTTATGTGTTAAATTATTTTCATTAGCATTCATTAAGATTTTAGACACATTATGATTCAGAATTACAATCACCATTAAATATTGTACATAGAGTCCATACAGGCTACAATAATAGGAGAGATGGCCTTTATGAAGAATGAAGACTGATATTTTTAATTGATTTCAATACAAATATCAGGTTGCAAAGGTATCTTAAATAAAATCAGTGATGGCAGCAAAAAGTGAGGCTATATAAAGTCCAATTTTATGTTCGTGATGTCCTTTCTGAATTATATTTTTGACAGTGAGCTGTCATTCTTAGAAAGACTTTTCAGCAGGAGAGCATCTTTCAGGACAAGTTGGATTCCCTGGCATTTCCTCACAACTAACTTTACGAAAAGCATTGTTTGTGCTGTGATGGTATCTGTTACTTGTGCAGACTACTTGGTCCCAAAATTCAGCATTGTCCAAAGCAAAGACCCAAATAGTTTTGTTATTAACATTCTGGGAGTGTTTTTATATTTTGTGATAAAGATTATAAAAGATGCGGGAAATCTTGAGGTGCATAAAGTTGGTAGGTCAGATGTTTATCTCCTTCCCAGGCCATAGTAGTTCATGTAGTCACAGTATGATAACTCAGGTTGCGCTAGAGTCTTTTAGTATGTCATTTGTGCATGGGACACACACATGCGCAGAAAATCTCACTCAGGAAGGAGACCCTGAGAAAAAAAAATCCTATCACAGCATCAATGTTCAAGTAAGATTGATTTACAGTTTCTGTCACTTACATAATTTAATTCTATGCATAAAATTAACTTAACAGGAATATTAAGGCATTTTATTTATTAAAAAAAAAAAAAACATGTACCAGAATTACTTAAACCTGGCTTGACACAACCGTGTCATATTATCCCTGATTTATAGTAATGTAGTAAGCTTTAATAAACACTGTAAGCATATGTTCAGCCCCACTTTTTCCTGGTTTTGTTGATTCTACTTTCAAACAGTAGCCTTCTCATTTTAAGGCATATTTATTTTTGTAAGAATTGTCTCATATTCTTTTGATTCATCTTTGGCTTTCAGTCATCGTTTCCATAATGGACATCTGGTTACAACACCCTTCTCTAACAGAATACATGAGCAGGCATCGCAAAAACCTTCACAGGGGTGACTCCATGAACACAGCAAAGAGTTCATGGTGTTGATACAATCTCCTGACTCACAGATTTAAATCCAGTGGCAGGTTTTCTCTGGGATGTGCCAGAAAAGGCCCAGTCCAAAGTGGTTCAAAAAACTCTCTGATGGAAGTCTTACTACACATACTAGTTTCCTCTTGTACTTCAGTTCACATCACGAGAATTTTACACAGCCACATCTTTGGCTGTGTAAAATGCTTCAATTACAAAATCAAGGCAATCATTATCTCTGCTATCACTTTTGCCCTAGCAAAGGGCAAACACAGTGTTGGGTAATTTTGCTAGAGCAAAATTTGAAGTATTTTTCATTAGCTGCCATTTCTCTGTCATTTATGTCACATAAGAAATTGCAGGTGTTGCTATAATTCCAGGTAAATGCTGACTACTGGCATTGATCCTTATGTTTCTTAGTCCTTCCTTTTTCTTATGATTGTAATTACAGCCATTATGCTGATATTCTCAAAAAAAAAAAAAAAAGTAAATGTACTATACAAAGTGAATGTGCTAGAGATAAAAAAATGATAAACTGGTTATCATACCTCTTAAAACAAATTTTAACACATTTTAACAAATTAAGAGACACATTATATACTGCTGCTTTAACTAAATAAGAACTTGCCTCAATATATGGATGAAGACCAAAATACCTACACACATAGATACATGCATACTTACACTCTGACCTTCTCTTTCAAACACACGTGCACACACTGCTGCCATGTAGCACGAGCAGTAACACGTCAAGAGCTCCCCTCGTGGCAGCTGGAAAGATTGTTGATGTTTGACTCTCTTCTCATGCTTGGAGCAACACTGCAGCACAGTGGGAGTCGCAGTGTCTTAACTGACGAAATCATAATTACAAGATTGGTTCTAATAATGTCTGTTGTAAGCATAATTTTAATACAGCACTGTCTTTATGTTGATGAAAACAATGCTCCACTATTTTACCCAGCCTGTGGATGATTAAAATTTGCTTTTTGTTTCTTTGAGACAACACAAGTAACCAAAGTATCAGAATTATTCACTGTGCTTCCTGGATGTTTGATTTATTGGCCTGGTTGACTCATTGTTGTAAGTTTTTTCCCCATCACTTGACTAATTAAGTGATCATTCCTTACAGATAGACGGCTATCCTAAAATGGATTTTGAAAAAAACAAAACAAACAGTCTTGTGTTTTCCAGCTAACATATTTTACTTCTTCCTCTCATGCTTTGCTTTCTGGTGTTCTCCTCTATCCATCCCTCATCACCCTTCCTCCATCAGTTGAGGTTCTGATTAATGCTGAGCTGGTGTCCTTGACACAGCCAACTCCAAAGGATTTATCTTTGTGTATGTGTCAGAGTTGGGCTTTTGTATTATGGTATTTTATTTAGCCCAGAATTACTCAGGTTTTTCTTCTTTTTGTAAAGAAATTATTTATTTTTAAAGCAGGGATAAAAAGATCACCTATTTTCTACATCATAAGTGTTCAAATTTTCAGTGGCACATCTATAATACCTGGAGGTGAATGGGAGGTGACACAAAATAATTGTGTGGAAGTGAAGTGTGTGAAGATCAGCTATGTGAGTGTCTGCATATGTGCAGTAATTTACAATTGGATTCTGAGACAGTGCTGCGGCGATGACCAAATATATATTGCGGTCATTTCCTCATGAACATGAACCTCACCTGGAAAAAAATATTAGTTTTACTTCAGCGAGTGCATTAGTCATCAAGTCAATTATTGCTGCTGTCTTTTGGTGCTTTTCCATTGTGGGTACAGATTCTGAGAGTATAATATGGGGCCTGCCATCACAAAGCAAGAAAGGATACTGAAGCAGACACAATCGAAGTGAAACAACATACATGCATAAAAAACAACAGCACATACAGTCATGTTTACGCATACTGGTGGACACATGCATATAGGTCTGTTCATGCACATACACACAGACGAGTGCAAACCTTTTTCTGTTGCCAGGCTTATCAAGACTTTCATTATACCTCACAATGCTGGGTAATTAGGTGTCTTCTGCTCTGCCTGCGTCTCTCACTAACGGTAGAGAAATGGACCTGTCACTATTTGGCCACTCGAAGATTCAACAAATGCTAAGCAGTAATGGCTTGCTTTGTATCCTGTAATGCATTGCATTGACAGTGGAGACACTTAAAAAAAGAAGACACTGTATTTTTTTCCTCATGTTCTCCCCTTCTTTCTCTCTTTCATTTGACTTTTTCTATTGACGGTTGACTGAAACTTTGGCGTTACAGATTTGGGATACTGCATGAGACTAGAGAACGGAGTTTCATCTTCATGAAACTGTGATTTTGTGGGGGTTATTTTCAATTTCTATTCCGACCGTATAGTTGGCCAATCTAAGATGTACTGAGCATTACTCAATTTTCTTTTTCTTCTCATTTTTTTGTCTACAAAACTCAGTAGCATTACTTTTTAAATGAAGAAAATAAAAAGAGATGAAGGACTGTGAAGACACTGAGGAATGATGATTGGAGACATCAGTGGAAATATGAGGAAATATAAGGTCATAAAATGGGAGAAAGTCGAAGCGATGAGGATAAAGAAGAATAAAGGAGAGAGTAGACAGGAGAGGAAAGTTGAGATAGAGTTTCTGGCCAGTGGTTAATCCCTGACTTTACTGATCTGGCAGTTACATGGCAGCTGAGACCAGCAAACTGCATGGATCAAGCCTCCATTCACCTCTCTTTACCCTCAATCTTCATCTGAAGCAATTATTCATGTCATTCATTTGTTGTTCTGACCCACTTGTTCCAGTTCAGGGACGGTGGCGTAGCTGGAGCGAAGCCTGTCGCAACACTGTGCAAAAGGCAGACTGGTTTGCCACATGACCAAGGAACAGCTTCTCCACCAGCAGTTTTTGTCCTGCTGCTAAGCCAACCAAATAACTCTTCATATAATAAGCTCTCATTAACATTAACGACTGTCAAGGACAGTGCATAGACGACAGGGGTAAAATGTGTGTGAATTTGTCAGGAGAGAACAGAGGATTTGCTGTTAAGTAGTTGGGGCATGAATGGACTGGTTATGACTTCCATCAGGGAGCTCATTCCAGAGAAGGCATTCTGCATGATATTGTGGGGTCATACTGAGCTGCCATAGACCAATGATCTATTTCTCTACCTGTCAACTCTTCAGAGAATGAAAAAACAGACAGCAGTCTTAGCTTCATCTCGTGTTCTCACTCTGTCTTTTTGCATCTTTCTTTTCCTGCGACTTCAAGCTTTTCCACAGGAAATGCTGTAACACTAGGATTCGTGTCTTATATAAATATATACCTGCAGAACAAAAAAATGTTAATGTTAAATAATTTTTTGAGAAATACAAATGTAATACTGTCGACGCAACGACATGATATTTTTAGATTTAGATTATATGTAATTTTTTTTTTTTTTTAAATTGACGACCAGGTACGTTTGTGTAGTCCGGAGTTTCTTATTCTGTATTTCAGGTACACTTCTACATGCTTCATGCAGAAAAAAGTCTATTCAAATGTTCCAGAAGTTACCAGCAAAATGACAAGTTATACATGCCCATGTAAGAGTGTTTAAACACAGACAGGAACTCTGATCTGCTGCCAGCTGGACATTTTGTAGAAATCTAGCATGCTTAAGGTTGAGGGTTGATGTTCCTGAAAGATGCACCTCCTTCTGCAGAAAACTATCAGATTTCTCAGTTCACAAGGTGCTCAATCAGTGGGTCACACGAGATGAGTGAATGGGTGGATGTGATTAAAAAATGGTCCATCACAAATTTCGCTTGCGGACTCTAGATGGTGTTTGAGATATACTTGAAACTCAGCAACTGTGAAGGATTCCTATATTTAAATATAAAACAATTAAATTCTCGTGATGTGAACTGAAGTACAAGAGGAAACTAGTATGTGTAGTAAGACTTCCATCAGAGAGTTTTTTGAACCACTTTGGATTGGGCCTTTTCTGGCACATCCCAGAGAAAACCTGCCATTGGATTTAAATCTGTGAGTCAGGAGACTGTATCAACACCATGAACTCTTTGCTGTGTTCATGGAGTCACCCCTGTGAAGGTTTTTGCAATGCCTGCTTGTGTATTCTGTTAGAGAAGGGTGTTGTATCCCGATGTCCATTATGAAAACGATGATTGAAAGCTCATTTAAAAAACACTCTGCCCAGTAAAACCCTTCCGCCACACCTAATGGTTGTTACAATAACAAGATGCACAAATTGCTGGCCATCCACTGCACATAACGTGCATGTTTTTTAAAAGCAGTTTATGGTTTCTGCAATAGTGGATTAAAATTTTTGGGATTAATTGGTATTCTTTTTCTAGATACTATGAAAATACACTGATTAAATTTTATAAACTGGTCAAAGTGACAATGAAATGACAGTTACAAATTTTGTTTTAATCAATTTTTGTAATAAAGTCTTTTTTTTTAAATGTCACCTGATGTAGATCTCAGCCTGTACAAATGGTTGCAACCAGCGGTTTCCTTTTTAAGTGAAGCAGTGAAAAGCTTAAACATCATTAAAATGAGGAGGAATTCCTTTTTAGCATCCAGAGAAAAGGCTGCTGCGTTATATAATAACAGTCATTACCATCTGAGTATTGTGAAAGGCTTAATAACTGTTCTTGAGTAGTCTTTCTCATCTTTCATCAATTTTTAAAATGTTTTTAAAAAGATTTTTTTTGTTGTTTAATGTTCACAGTAGGTTTCTATGTCCACATGAATAATTTAATTCACGCAGCTAATTTTGATTTAAAATACATGAATAGCCATTTAAAGGCTTCCGTCACTTGAGTTTAGTTCCATCACAGAGTAAGAGGGAAGTTTGAATGCACCGAAGCCTCTGCCTGCCGGATAAATAAGGCTGCTCTGTAGTAGATAATGGCTGAGTCACATATTATATTTATCCAACTCAATAAAGCAGGAGCAGGCAGGCAGATTACTCTGCCCTGAGTCAAGAAGATAATGATATCTGGCTGCTAGCTGTTCCAGAACAGGCTCCAGACAGACCAACAGGCGGGTAGACTGACAGAAAAGACTGCTGAAGGAGTTGTACATGGATCCTGTTAGCATGGGTTGTCTCTGGCCTTCCTAAGCTCAGGACTGCTTGTGTCAGCCCTCTGCTGTGCCATGAATGTCACCTTCATTCTTACCTCCTACTTTCAGTGAAAACGATACATAGATTTTGCAAGTGAGACTCTGCGTTTCCACATTAGCAAAATACAGAATATCTACACAGGCTATGAAGGAGAAGTAGCATGCATTGGCAGCTGTGTCGAGGTACATAGACACCATTAAACTGAATTAGCTCCCAGAGAAAGGTTCAACATAACTCTGTCTATTTTCATCAGGAACCCATTAAATACAAATAATTTTCCTTATTTTATTCCTTCACAATTCCTTTGTGTCCCCTTGCAAGACTTTTACATTACCAGCAAAACCTTTACATTACCTCACAATAATTCACGATTCCCTTGCAATATTTTTTGTATTATCGCCTGATATTTTTCCGTTGGGATTGGCTCAGATATTGGCAGCTAATACTAGTTATGACACTGGTGCTGTTAGCTTGGCAAAGACACCTTCCTCGATTTGTAGCCATTGTCACAGCTTGCCAAAGCAGCTGTCAAACATTTTAAAATCTCAGCCAAAAAATGTCACAGCAGATCCAGCTAGATGTGCTGTGTGATCTACTGAACAGCACAGCTAAACAAAAAATTATTTGTTTTTTTTAATCTGAAAAACCCCACCGGAAATGTAGTACATTATGGTTTTAGCAAAACTAGATCCATGTTTAATGAAGAAAGAAGAACCTCTTCATAGTGACAACATTCATTCATTCGTTCATTCATTCATTCAAAAACCCAACAGTGGCATTAAGACAGATTGACTGCGTGAGAAAATGCTTGATTAAAATGACTTGCATAAATCTAGGTGCTTATTAAAAAACAACAATGACCTATTTCATCATCTCAGAGTAACGACATTAGTGTCATCTACAGTGTATCTTCGTTAGGATAATGACAGTTTGCCAGGACAAGCAGAAAAATGTCAGTTCACACAGGCAGTACCAACTTCCATGTCCAAGTTGTGCCATTACAACTTCCTTGGTAGATCAGCAGTGGCACCCACAAGAGCTACAATGTAGCGCTTGCTTTGGTAGGTTGTGGCAACGGTTAAAAACCACAGAAGCTCTCCTGTCAGGTTTCAGGAGCTGCTGGCAGATGCTCAAATACCTTTGCAAAGCTAAAGTACCAGCTCTGGTTGCTGCTACCACTATTTGAGCCTGTCTCTGCTTGGCACATTGCAAGGTAATGCAGAGTTTTTCATGAAGTTACACTAAACTATAATCCTGAAAAACAAACAAACAAACAAACAAAAAACAAATATATAGAGAGAAATGCAAAAATATCAAGGGTTAACACAAAAGCATTGCAAAGGAACACAAAAATTATCATGAGTTAGCACAAAATTACAAGGAAGGAACACACACATACACACACGCACACACACACACACACACACACAACAATTCCTCTGTCTCCTAGATGGTTTTGCACCTGTGGAGTCTTCTAATATGTGAAAGTTATGTCATTTCTGTTTTTTAGGAATATTCAAGATGTTTTTCCACACTCTTCTCTCTATTTTTTGTAGGATGAAAATACTCATTTCTTAAAATGAGTAACTAAACCATGACGCTATATTTGAATTTATCAAAGCATGTTGGGTTCAGTGTTTAAACCATCATTGATTTCCTTTTTGAGACAGATGTGTTTTGTTACAATCAAGAGACAGAACAGTTTACTCACTAATGAAAATATTGCAATATTCAAGAACATTTTTTGTCATTTCATAACATAGGATACACAAAAAAGCATGAATCTGAGTGGCCCAGTCAAACAACAATGATAAAAATAAATGAATGAATAAAATTAACCATGAAGATAGGAAAAAAGAAAACATTGTTTAACATCATTAGTTGTAGTCCTTGGGTAAAGGGGGGGTATATTAAGTTCTTTTTGTATTTAAAGATGTTGCAAGAGATTAGGCAGTTTACCATTCATTTCCAAATTCTTAGCTAGACTGTAGCCAATCCCTTTGTTTTGTTTATTTAAGTATAAACAAGAGTATAAGTTTACAACATGCACATTGTTGTAATCTGAAGAAAAAAAAAAGAAAGAAAGAAATGAACCTAATAATTAAAACTAAAAACTCATCAGGAAAACTGGTGACTTAAAGTAAGTGAAAAATTGAGCAATTTTGTTGTAGATTACAATATATTTTGTTAAGCTGTTGTCTCCTGGTATCAATTGAAAAGACTGCAGTGAAAGGAGGCACTGGCTTTGATTTTCAAAACTAGAGTCAATGTCCATCTTTTATATAGACTGACTTTTCAGGACATTGTTGAAATCTTAGTGGATATTGTGAAAAAACAGCTGACCAAACATATTACAAATAAAACTATTTGTCTTTTCATTGATTCATTAAAAAAATGAGGAGAAACTCAAATATTCTGTTCACATCGTCTTCAGGAAGAGATGTTGAACTCTCCAACACCGCTAGCTCTTTTAGCATTGCCTTTGAATTAAATGCTGCATATTGAATGGAAATATTTTTTTAAAATGAACTACACTATCTGAAAATACATTTTTCGACTAAAAGTTTGGCAATAGCACACGGTTAGAATTTGGAATTCACCCGTTTCATTGGCTGGTGATCATAACAAGCCAACTTACAACTTGAGCAGCTATCAGTTTGAGAGAAATTATATTTATTTGTTTTTCTGTCTATCCATCTATCCATTTTCTAGACCTGTTGAATCCATTTCTGGGTCACGGGGGTGTGCTGGAGCCTATCCCAGCCAATCACAGGCGAGAGGCAGGTACACTCTGGACAGGTCGCCAGTCCATTGCAGTTGTTTTTATTCTACCAGTGAAATAAATGCCTTCAGTGTACAGTGATATTACCTTGAACACAGTTTTACCTTAAACCTTGTGGATCAAGAAGGCCTAAAGCTTACTTTTTTTTCTTTTTTTTGAAGGGTTTAGATGCCTAAACATAAGTGCTTCATGTAAGTAAGAAAATAAAGACAGGAAGAAAAGAACTTAGGGGCTTGTGCTTTAGAGAAGATGTTTATTTAAGGTCCTGAGACAAGGCCATGAGTTCTAGATGTTTATAATTGGATGTCTAGGTCCTTTTACTTTATCTGATTTAGACAAAACAACCCTGATGGATAATTAAAGTAAACAAGGTTTGTATTTTTCATATATTTTCCAGAATAGAATGATCACCAGTGCTCTTGTGATTATTGTTGTTGTTGTTATTATTATTATTATTAAAATTATTATTATTATTTTGAGTGGAATAAAAGCTCAAAGACATGCAGAGGATGCCTAATTTTTCAGCAAAGCAGCAAAAGAAAAAAAAAGAAAAAAAACCCCCTCAGAGGTACACTGCAAAGACAGCTCACTTAGCTGACTAGAAAGAGATACTTGAAGCTCACTTTGTTTCACTTTGTCTCCTGCATGTCTCTTCTTGGTCATAAAGCTCTCCATTTGCTGAACCCTGCCCAGAGTCCACTCCAATTTCTTCGTCTTTAAACTGACAAGTGATAAGGATGGATTATTGTGAGAGCCGGAAATTCCTGAGCATAATCCCTCACAGACAAAACACTGTGACATGCTTTTTCTCCCCTAAATCTAAGCGCTACGGTTTGTTGAAGCATTGCTGTTTGACTTTGTGAATTAGTTTTAATCAAGACTTTGAAGACATGACTGGGGTCTTGGGTACAGAGCAAGTCGTTTCTCCTCTCTCAGTCTTCCTCATTGCCTAAATAGATTTTTATCGGCCAACATTAAAAAGATACCACTAATATTTGTTATGCTGGTTGCTGCCTCTGACAGTCTATCAAATTTTTTCAGAGTTTGCCCCACAGAGGCTCTTTCTGTTTCCCTTACAAGAATTCTGACTAACCTGACTAACCCATTTTTTTCCCAGCAATGTCATTTTTATTGTTTTAACACTGTCCAGTACAACCAACACATAGAAAAGTCTGCAATAAGGGGATGGAGAGGCACATAAATATCTTCCTACCTCTTTCCAAAACTTAAATATGTACTTTCCTATTAATTCAAACCGAGATATATTCTCTTCCCCCAAGAAAGCCTTTCAATCCTCCTTCAAGGTATTTTAAGATGAGGTAGGGTAAGATCTGCAAGAAATCAAAAGTACCTGAGATGCCACTCAGCATACCTGCCTGTCTTCTCTGCTCTTTCCCTTTGACCTACCATCTAACACATCAGTATACACCCTTACGTTCTGTCTTGGACTGGGTCATTTATTCACTGTGTCTCTGAATTGCTCCTTCACTCTCCTGTCTTAATCTCTTTTGTCTTTACCTTCCCCTATCCTGCCTCTCCTCTCAAACCCATTTCCCCCTTCTTCAATGTTTGTGCTAAGTGCAGACCTTGTGCACTCCCACCAGTTCATCCGCTTCAGTGCGGTCCCTCCAGACTTCTTTTAAAGGTGCTTTCATTTAATCATTTCTTTTAAAAAGATTTTTTTCTAGGGCACTATGAGGTCACAGATCACATCAGAGCTGCTTTCCGACTCAGTGACCATTTAATCAAGCCAAGGTCCATTTTTCAGCCACTCTTTTCAGACCACCTTTTCTTCCAGAGACTCAGGGGTGAAGTTTCTGGCCTTGGTCCTCAGAATCCTATTCCGACTAAGGCTTTAGAGGGTACTGGGTAACTTACACCAATTCTTAGGGATTTAGAGCTTCACTGGTTGCTCTGTATAGCCCAGCAGACTCACCTGAAATACTTGAGTTGGTCTTTGACCCAAGTAGATACACTCCAGCACAAAAAAAGGTCCTATATGACAAAAATACTCAGGACAGAGGCTGGTTGATGTACTGTGTTCTTTTAGGTAAAAGGTGCTAATATTACTCTCTCTGCTGGAATCTATCTCAGCTGTCTCTGGGTTAATGGTGAGGAGACACCCTGGAAAGGTTAGGTTTTCCTACACTAGTATTAATTCCTGGCATAATTTGTGTTACGAAAAATGTTGTATTTATTTATAGGATCTCTTTAGGACCACATAATTTTGTTATGTTGTAATTTATAAAACCTAAAATTGAAAGACATGTACTTTCTTTTTAACCTAACTGTGGCTACTTCCACACCATATACTTACACAAACAAGCAAAAAAAAATTGGACAAACCCCTTGTGACATCACCCATAGATTTTCTAAAGAGTGCTTTTGAAGCTTCTTTGTTTCTGCTATTTTTCATTACCATGTTTCAAACGGATGGAAAAAGCAGGCCTGGGAAGCCAGCTGAAACATACCCTCCTTATTTCATTCATTGTTAGCCATTTAAGCTTACCTGTCTTTGCTAATCCTAAACTGTGATTCTCATACTTTACCTTCATTCCAATCAAATCTGTTCAAACGTACTCATTTAAGTGTTAAGACTGAAACAATATCCAAAATAAGTGATGCCAGAGCTGAAATGAGGAAAAGCAGAGGTTGTGGGAGCTGAAGTTGCTCTGCTGGGTTAGACCCATTGCACTAAGGCAAGCCTTTTGGTATCCCAGGGTGATTGACTGCAAGTCCAAGTGCATTTCAGCTTGAAGGGTCCTGAAATGACCCACTGTGGCTCCTAGATCATTAAGGCGATCCACACTGGAGGAGCTGCGGAGGTGCCAGCGAACGTTTGTAATGGGACCTCCCATCTCAAATATCGTTTCAGTGGCAACATCATAAACAACAGCTGGATTTAGCTGACTCTCTAAAAGCACAATCTGACCAGTCATGGCCATCTGTTTGTAAAGGTACCACCACAACAGAAATGTAATCTCTTTAACACTAGAAGTCCCACAGGCGAGTCACTTGGCTCGCCTGTGGGACTTCTAGTGTTAAAACAGGAATGACTACACTTTGCTGGGTCTTTAGCTCAGAAGTCAAGAATCCTCATTCATGAATAGCTGATTTACTTTTGAAAGCCTTAAAGGGCTACATTCACAAAATTCAAAAAGTAAAAAAAAAAAAAAAAAAAGCTTGAACTTTATCCAGAAACAAGAATCTCAGGACTCAGAGACATCTTGTATGGACAATCGTCACACAGTGGAAACGTGTATTGTGGTCAGAAGAATCAGTATTCCAGATCCAAATGGATGTCACGTATCCAGAGTAAAGTCGAAATGGATGATCCAGACTGTTGTCAGCAGCAAGTCCAAAAGTCTGGCTCTGTGATGATATGGAGTTGTATCAGTGCCCTTGGCAAAGGTAATTTACGGGTCCCTCCATGAATTTTTCAAGAAGACAATATAAAACCAAATTCAGAACACAACACAAAGCCATGGCTGGGGGGGGGGGTTACTGGTACCAGTCTGACTTACCTACAGTCCTAACCTTTGCCACATTGAGAATGTGTGGTGAATTTCAAAATAAAAATAAATAAATAAATAAATAAAACAACAACAATGACTGTAATGTTTCACTGCTCAAGATAGTTTGGAAGGAAAAATGGGACAAAATATAAACACTTAATTCTTTGGTTGTTACCCATTCAACGTTTAGAGGATTTTATTATCCTGAAATGTAAAATTAACTATTCAGTCCTAAAGTGCATTTCATTATTAAGTATGCCTTGAGCTTTATTATTTTGATCTCAGTCTCTCTGCCACATGTGCTGATTCTTTATTGATCTGTTTTGCTGCCAGTCGATAATGGGTAGGGTGTTTTCCATGCTTATCAGACTGTAGTCACTCAACCAAAGAAAAACTATCACTTTTTTTTTTTTTTTTTGCATGTGATGTTCCAAAAGTTAGTTTATGGATTAATTTTATCACCCATTCAATAACTATTGGATATATTTTGTTTTGTCTTTTTTCTTTCATCCTCTCTCTGTCTCCCAGGGTGATGATGCATTCCCTTGTAGAAATAGCCTCAGTAGTGTTCCCCTGAACCGTTAGAGGGCTCAAGATATCATTCATCCTCCCTCTGTGTGTCATTACTTCTCCTTTTTCCTCATTTTCTTCTATTTCCTCTGTTATAGTGAAGTGAAGCAGCCAATGCAACAATGTTGTCCACTTAGATAGTTTTTCATAATTTGCAGACAGAGAGACCAGAAAGTCATTTTCAGACTGACAGAAAGTACCAATACTAAAAATAATTACTATGCAATTTTTAAACACCTGCTCTCAGAGTGAATTGTGTAAGGATGTGATGTTTTCTGTGTATGTGTATTCATCCACATATCCTGATAAGCTCAATTGTGGAGATCACTTTTATTTTCTTTTTTACATCCTTTCCATCATAGAGGAGCAACCTTAATGTTCTCATTGCAAATTAAATATTTTCTATATCTGCACCAGTTCTTGCTTCAGAACTGGTGCATTGTACTTCTCAAACTTCTCATCCCCTTTTCTGATATTGTTGTCAGCTGGGATTGTGACATCAGTCACAGATACTCTACTGCTTGTCAACTCTCCCTTTTTAAGGTTGGTTATTTATTTGTCACAACATGAAGTCCCACAGGTTCTTAGCTTTTTGTTCTCAGCCACTTTCAGTGTTATGCCCCTGTGGGACTTGGGGAACTTCCAATCATTACTTGGCTCAGATCTTCCTGTTCAATATATCAGCCACTTACCTATGGCTCTCAGTGTTTGGATTTCCTTCTGGGACTTTTTATGTGCTGTATATTCTCATCCTTGCACGGCTTTTAACTTGGGTTGTGTCTGCTGCAGTAGCATTTTTTTCTTGTGCTTTGAACCCGTTCTTCTTCTGTTACTATGGCCATTGGCTGTCTTTCAGGCTGACCTTTGGTAGCTACTGGTAGGATTTCTTTATGTGATTTATGTCCACTATGTCTTCTGTGTGCCAGTGAATCACCCCTGGTTTTTTTTGTTTTTTTTAAATCACCCTCTTCTCTCTGCTGCCTGATACATTCTCTTATCAGCCTATACTGGGGAGCATCTACAAGATGTATTCTTGGATGTTCTTAGTGTAATTATTAAGAATGGCGCTGATGGTGAACTAATTGTCACCTCTACTGTTTTGTTGAACCTCGGAGTGGGCATTGGTTTGATGTGTCTCTACATTGTGACAGGTTTTTATGTATTTACATCACTGACATCAGTCCCTTACTGTGGCCAACCTACCATTCCATTTCGGTATCAGATGACTGTTACAGTTGGTTGCTTTGATAATATTAACATAGTTGAGCTCTCTGTCAAACCTTCTGGGGTTTTTTTTGCCTGTGGCTTATCTCCTTGGATCTATTTTTGATCTCCTATTGGCCAGCAGGACACTCGAAAGTGTCTTCCATATCTGCAAGCCTGCCTTGAAAAAATGGAGGCAACTGCACTCTCTCACTCCTATTCGTCATCCTTCTCTGTGTCACCATGTGGCCACCTCCCATTGGTGAGTGTCTTGCTCACTCTTGATATATAGCTTGATCTCATCCTTGTGTTAGCAAGGACTTAACGTCATTCTATGTCTGAATCTGTGCCCTTACATTCTTGTTGTAAAAATGTGTCTGACAAGTTTCAAGCTTTTACAGAACAACAGCAGAATAAAAAAATCACCACATTGATATATCTAATTTTGCAATTTAAGGCAACTTGAATGATGTCCTTGGACTTTGTTTCTAGCATTGTTTTGATAGGAGGCATTGAGTTCTCAATGAAGGCTGTTTGTGGCTTGTTAGCCATATGTACTGCCAGACACTTTAGTATCCATTTGTGGGTCATTAAGCCATAGGCTCTCTTGTTGTCCATTGAGGCAGCACTTGGGCGATCTTCTCTTGAAGACTGGGGTGATTTCTATATCAAAGAGTAGCTGGGACTTTGTCCCTCTTGTGTTGTTGTTTTATCCTGTGTTGACTCATGTGCCCAACTAACAGATCCTATGATGCTCAAGTGGAGGTTCTATGTTGCAGAAAGGCAGATTCATTATTCTAAGCAGTCAGCCCCCTGCAAGCATTGGCGAGCAATAATTGAGTGTTATGCAGTATGTGCAGATCCTGTCCAGCTTTTCAATTTCCAGACTTGCCTGGTTATCTTTTTTTTCTCTTTTTATTTGTTGTGATGGTGATTGATTCTTTTTGTGAAAGGGGCCTGCTCTAAGGTCTACTAACCACTTGACACCTGTGTGATACC
Organism: Zenarchopterus dispar; assembly: GCA_028564865.1. NCBI lineage: Eukaryota > Metazoa > Chordata > Actinopteri > Beloniformes > Zenarchopteridae > Zenarchopterus > Zenarchopterus dispar. The sequence goes on along the minus strand of JAOWBL010000019.1, from coordinate 15,910,485 downwards.
AGTCTAATAAGCCCATTTGGTTTCAGTCTCAGCTTTTGGTGACTCAGTCGTTTATTGTTGTGTATGGTGAGACTGGAACAAGGACATGAATGATGTCTTCTCATGTTGTTTCTTTACAAAGAATGAAAATATTTTAACAGAATGGAGGCTCACATTCTGTCAAAAATATGATCAAGAGAAGAAGGAAGAAAGGGCTTTAGAAAGAATGCCAAAGATAAGAACAGAGCCTAAGGCCTTTCTCTCAGACAAGCTGGCACTAGAACTTGATAGAGTAAAATAATATTGAGTTCTGAGCAGATCAGATCATTGGCCTTTACATCCCTGTTGTATTTCTCATATCCTGACCTGTTAGTCTTTGTTTGGTAGTCTTCAGTTCTTTATTTATGAACATCTTATCATACTCCTTATCCAGAAACTTTTGTGGCATCCTTCTGAATCTCCATTAACCATCTTTGTTTTCCTTTGGAATTATTACTTTTGGGATCTTGGACCATGCTCATTGTTACAGAAGCAGAACAGTTCCAGGATGCGAAGCACAGGCAACCAACTGAAGTATTAAAAAGGATACATAAACTGTGCCAGGCGCCAACTGCACATCCTCACATTGCACAAGAACTGAATAAAATGCAGTTTTTGGAGTAAACCTACTTTCCTTTCTAAACAGCTGAAGACATGCACTCTCAGAATGAAAAACTCTGAGAGGCACTGTGACAGCAAGCTGTAGGTAGGATGAATCTTTCATAGTTTTTGAGAAGCAGCCAACTTGACAGTTGTACATCAAAGTGCAAGGCAGAGGTGGGCAGTTAACTTATAGAGTGTAATGGGGATGAACTATATAGAGGGGTTAATGTGGGCAAAACATGTTTCTCAAGTTGTCTACATGAACTGGCTTACAAGGTCACCACATTTACTGTCATGGGCTACATTGATCATAGTGGTGGACAGCACTGTCTAGATGTTTGACCACAATCTCCACTGATCCTAAGGCTTACAGCTGATAATGATAAAGACCATGGCATGTGATCCAAGCAATTGTTATACTATTGAAGCCATTGAGTGATTTCTCATTTCCTGTGGAGAGGGCAATTGTTGTCCCGCTAGGGATGATTTCCATCAGAATTAGGGTCACTTTATGGCCATTTAGTTTTTCAAATGCAAGGAGGTGTGGGGTGTTTTGCTGGGGTGTTTTGGTGTAGTTGCAGTGAAGGAAAAAAGCATCAAGGTCAGATGATTACAGCAAAGGTGAAGCTTAATAGTTCAAAATCTGAGTTAAAGTGAACAATTAGGAGAAATAAAGTAAGTTGTATGTACAATATGAAAGATTTAAAAAATGTGTTTTGGCCGTGCAAATATGAGGGTGTGTAAAGTGCCAAGGCTGAATCCAAATTAAACAGTCAAAACAAAGGTAAAAACAATATGTAAATGCAAACATGTAAAATGGTTGTTTTAAGATATTTTAATGTTACACGGTATTGGATTGGGGGCTGTGTCGAGTGGCATCAGGTCAAAAAAATCTTCATCACTAAAGAAAGGGCAACCTTTAACTCATTAGCACAAAAATGACAATAGATGTCACTAACAAAACTCCTTGCAGATGGTGATGGTATGAAACAGACCTGTCAGTAGCTCATATTGTAGTTGATGATCCAGGTCTAGAAATTGTGAAGTAAAACTGGTCAGCTAATTGATATGAAATAATCATCAACCATATTTTGGGTAGTCTGTGGTACAGCTTTTGTGAGGTGTGTCACTTCTAAAAGAGATTGCACGTAATATGGCTTAGAAAGTGGTTGATATTCTGATGTAGTATCTGTTATTCACAACATTTATGCTAAATTCAGTTTTTTAGCTCTGTTTTTCCAGTCAGGGCTTTAGGGTGAGTGACCTCATCCTTACTCAACACTGACCTCTGATACCACTTCTTGCTGAAGCAGCAAGACTGTCAGAGAAGGAGCCTTGATGTCCTTCAGCCTCCATCTTCTTATAGTCATGCTGCTGCTGTGAAAACAGACACATGCAAACACACTCGCTCAGCCTTTGACCTCAGTTTTGTTCTCTGTTTTCCAAAAGCCTTCAAATTAGTCTGAATGTGTTTTATCAGAGTGTGTTCCAGTGAAGGCCTGCGGCAGTCAGAAGACAGAGGAGATGGAGAATATGGGCTGCCAATGGTACTGGACCCTCATTAACCTCCCCACCTCCTCCCTCTTTACCAAGTCTCCTTCATCAGCTCATCCAGGCCTGAAGTGACACATGTGGCCCTGGAGTGTCAGTGGCGATAAGGATGCAGACACTTCACTGTTTTAATTGGAAATTCTGCTGTTGATGTGTGAACAGCTGTAGGACGCAGAAGAGCATATCTATCATCCCTGCCCTCCACAGACCGCCTGAGGTCAAATGGCAGAAGTTACTGTGGAAGAAAATCCCCAAAGCTCTTGTTTATTTATGGTTTTTTTTCCTATCTTTTTTTTCTCTGCTCCTCCCTCTGCACTGTCACACCTGCATATTCATGTGTGGTCAAGTAATGAGTAAGAAAAGAGATGCATGTACTGAGGAGTATGAGACTGGGATCGCAGAATGAAATGACCAGCAAGGATGTATTTATAGATAGGGGGTTCACACACTCACACTAGTTAATACACAACCACCCACACAAACACATGTGCATAGTGACACGCTTATATACATTTGTGTGAATCCTTTAGTCCCCCTGCAGATAGAGATCCATTATTCATTTCAAAATGAATCATTTTTTGCCCTGTGGTGCCTGGCAGTAGTGTGGCGCCTGACCAAGGGGGGTGCTTTTTCTAATTAATGCAGATTGTGCAAGAAAACAAAAATAACATATTTACTCTGATACAGGCGTGAAGCGGTGCTGATGGCAAAATCTAGTTCTTGACCTAATATTACCCCACACACTCAGGACTTTTTTTTTCTTCTTTTAGGGAACATGTCAGCTAGGTTTTCTTTGCTGATTTTCAACTATTTTTGTGCTAGTGTTTTTCATGTGCTGCCAAGTTTTAAATAAAAACAAATGTAGATAGAAGCTCTGTGCATTGCCTATTCTTTATCTTAAGTCACTGCAGCCTTCAGCAGAAGTTAAGACTTAACTGGTGAAAAGTTGTGACAGCCCACATAAGTAAAAGCTATGCATCACACTATGTTCCCTATAAGCATAGAAATGATCTCCAGAGGCCTTTCTCTTAAAACGTGATCTAAACTTAATGAGTCCACCAAATGTCACTGAAAGCATGGCACACTGACAGATAGGGCCAGAGGCCTTCAAGCCATGGTGATCAACATACACAGATGGATGCACATTCATACACATGAAAGCAGGCCGTCTTTAGCAGACACAGATACACACATGCTCACAGTTAAGGTTACAAAAGTAGATCTAGGTAGAGTCATGTCCTTTAACTCAAATATTTGATCTTTTGAGACACAGTGCTGCTTTGCATACTGTTTGATGGCAATCTAAATAACATTTACATGTCATTTACGTTCATTACATTTTTTTGAAGAGTGGTGTCACCACTGTGTGCATATTAAAGCTCATATTTATTCTGCTAGCCAGCCTAGTTCCATATCTAGATTAGCAAATGAATGCAGATATGGATTTCCTCCCCAGGCAGTTTTTGAAAAGTAGTGGTTATAAGAAATGGCTATAGAAGTTGCAGACGTAGTGATTTACTTGTCAGAAAAATATCTTAGGCCAGATGTCCATTGCACACGACAAATCGCTGGCATCACACGCATCCCATTAATTTGCTATGGACCACAAGTTATTGTGTTTATCACCTGCGCAAGGGATGTTGGGAAAGCATCGCGTCCAAAAAGTGCTCAAAACTGCTCAACTTTATGCAAATGAGGGCGTACAGCAGGAGGCGGTGATCCAATCAAAGTTGACATTGCTCTCTGCATAATTGAAATGGGAAGGCAATAGGTTCGCAGCACGCAAAAAAAACTAAAAAAAGAAAAAAACGGTCTACTGCATGTTACGTGAATGCCAAAATAGCATCGAGGAAAAGTTGCAGTAACACGTTACAACACTACATCAGACTGCCATGGTGATATTCTGAAGTACTGACAGAAAATAATGTGTGGCTACTTATGTTGTGGTTTATATGTTTTCTCTGAGCCTGTTTAGGTTTTAGTGCATTTTTTTGTCTGCACTTACTGTAATGAGCTTTTGCACAAAGAATTATTTGTTCTTGCGTCAGTGTGTGGGATTTTCTACAAACAATCAAAAAACACACGTTAGGTCAGTTGTTCATTTATATCAAATCCATTGTATTATTGAGCATGGTTGTCTTTCTCTGAAATGGACAGGCAACCTGTCTGAGGTGTACTCCACCTCTTAGCCAATATAAGCTGGTGTGAACTACCAAAAGATGCCAGCTTAGAGGTTGGTATAAATGATGGACAGTTATGTTTCTCTCTGTGACCTTGGTTTGGCAGTATACATGTCTTGAGATAGGAAGTATTTTCAACCTCATATTAAGATGGTTGTATTGTTGTCTTGTTGTCTGTTCATCCCAGCAAAGAGTTTTTCTGTTCAACTTTATGTAGGACCCCAGCCATGGGGAAAAAAGTTTTTTTTTTCAATTATTGTAGACAAGAATAATAATGAAACCATTTAATTGCATTAACATAATGCCTTTTAACGATCATTACCAAAAATGGTGGCGATTATAAAGCAATTACTATTTTGAGACAGCAATTAGCCCGGCACCTTTCCCCAATGTTGTAATTACTAACAGCAAGAGGAATGTGGATGGATGTATGTGTTGCAAGCTTTTGAAGGAGCTGGAAGCAATGGAGAAGATAAAGATGGGGAGGATAGGCTGTCAAAGACCAGGCGCAAAACCATGAACACACTATTCCCCTCTGACACATCCACAATAAGCCTCAGGAGGAGCACACATTTTCTTCTATCCACACACAAATTTCAATGTTGTTTTGAACACATCTCTCTATTATGAACATTTTTTTTTTGTAACAGAGGTGATGTTGAAATTGAGGGAGTGAGATGGAAGGGGCGAGGCAGGCATGGATTGAAAAAGGGAGGAAGGAATGAGAAAGAGAGATTGGTTTTCATGCCTGGTAGTCAGCGTGCCTGTAAATCTCCCAGGAGCTTAGTGGAAGACAGCAGAAGGTTGATAGTCATCCATCACTCCTGACAACCCCAGTGCTCTGGAAGGGCCTGACAGCACAGCCCTGCCTGAGAAGAAGAGGTGGGGAGGGGAAGCACCACTCGCAAGATAAATAGAAAAAGATGCTTACTACAGAATGAGCAAATTAACTTGAGCCTGTTTAAAGCAGAATGCAAAGGAGGAATAAGGAGGTTGAAGAAACACGTGAGGAAGGAAGGAAAGTTTGGAGGAGGAGAAGTGCTGCAGTTGGTTTTTAGAAGCACTCCATTAAACACTCACTGAGTGGAGAGTTGAACCAACTCTCCTTAAAGCTGCAGTTTTCATTGTTTAGTAGTTTAGAGCATACAGCTCAGATCTTAAAACATGCTTAAAATCTTTACAGTAGGTCTTTCTTTTTTAAGTGGACAATAGCAATCTTGAGCTTGAACTATTCATTTATTTAGGTTTAATTTTTTCCTAATCCACTTGGGCTGGCTTGTGTATGGTGGGTTTTACTTATTAGGGCAACCCCATTCAAAACTGTGTATTGGAAGATATGTTCTAAATCAGATAAATTTATGTTTTCGTCATAGATACAGAGAAAAGTATTTAATACATACATTTTTTATTACATGTTTAACCAAAAGTTAAATGTATATTCAAAAGGTTTATTTTCTATCCATGATTTTATTTTCTGGTGCAATATTTTGGATGCATATTTGTAATTTTTTATTTTACTTGGAGTCTAAAGCATAAAACTGAACTTTAGTATTTTTACACACCACTTTAATTCATTAAATGACTAACCAAACTCAATTTTGACATAACAGGTTGAGACTTATTCGGTTTATAAAATCATATGTAGCTTCGTGTCAAGAGTACAGACACAGCAGGTTAAGTTTGATTCTTTAAAATCTCTGCATTCATGGGTGTGATGGTGCAGTGGTAGGGTGTAGTTAATAAGCCAACTGCATTTTCAGAGAACACAGCATCTCTGACAGTTAACCGAGCGCCCTGTCAATTAAACTGACATCACGTGTCTTCATGTCTGACAATCTGAGGGTAGCTGACCATGAAGCTTTATACACTGTGTGTGTGTGTGTGGGTGTGTATGAACTTGTAAACTAATACACAAACCCACAAGCACATACAAAGGCACTCTTTATAAAGTCAAAGCATTGATTTCTAATACCATTATAGTACTGTGGTTTGCCAAGTACATTTCCAGGATGAGGTTTTGTAATTAAATGGAAGCAATGAAAACATCTTTAAAGGTAAACTAATGTCTAACATTTGGGGTTTTACAGTAGGAGTATTGAATCTGCTGTAAACCATAACTGTTTACGTTACTTTATTGTTTTTAAATTCTAATGCAAGTTTATGTCTGCATATATGGCTATTTATGTGTCGCTGTGTGTGACCTCCATCAGTGTCTGGAGGGTATTGGCCCTTGGTGTCAGTCTGAAGAAAGAAGCTCTAATTAAAGAAGTTCCAGTTGGACATTGACATACAATGGAAGAGAGAGATTGCTTTTCCGTGCAGCGCCCAATGCAGAAACTTCCTCTTCCTCTAGTTGAATAAAAGAAGCTGATACAAAAAGCCATGAATGCCTAAACCAAACAAAAGCTCTTTAAAAGACTGTCACCATGCTATCTGATATCTCCTGGAGCAGCGCTGCTTTGAATAAATCTTTTTCACTGAAGGAGGGAGAAGGAAATTAAAAGCTGACATTTAAAAGGCTGGCACCAGGACTCATGCCCCCCAGGATCAATAGCAAGGTAACTCAAAACTTCCTCTGCATATTAGTTCAGTTTTCCACAGGGCATTGCAGACCAAGTACAAACAAACCAAAACTCTGTTTGGAATATTATTGTTGTTTTGTAAGTTTTCTTTTTGTGCAGGTGTTGAAGAGAGCTGACTGAGTAGGGCTTTGGTGGGGGAGTACTCTTCCTTTCTCCGTCTCTGTGTTTTGTGTACCTCTAAAATGTTTACAGAACCACATCCTTCCCCTGCTGGTTGTATCAATGTCTTCAGTTTTCATTTCTCATTGGGGATGTAAAGTTTCTTTAACAGGATTACAACGAGGAAAAAAAAAGTGAAGATGTTAAGTTAAAGGAGATCTGAAACAGGGTGAAGGTTGTGTGTCCAGTTGGTTACTTTAAGCAACATTACTGACATTTACTGTAGTTGTACTAGGTGACATTGTCAGCATGCAACTTTTTGAGGACTCTGTCAAAGAATTTATAACAGTCTTTCTCAAGGTCATGCATGTACTCCCCAAGGAGTCATGCCTGTTCTCTTTTTCTGTGACACGCAAACACATGTCCCACACTACACACACACAAGACCCTGACCTCCATCCTCTCAGGGAGCAGCTCAAATTCTCCCTCTGTGTTGCCCTGTCAAACTGTTATTCCCACCTATTGCTGCCTTGTGGCCTTTCTCACTGTCACCAGGCTTTCAACGCTTAATCACAGCTGAGCTGCCCAGCCTAAGCAGGACTTCTCCAGAATACCACCGTTGGGAGTCACTCCAAACCCCATAAAAAGCCCCACTCCTCCTCTGTGGTTTCTAAGATGAATAAACATATATACATAAAAGCAGAAGTAGTTTATGGCGATTCGACTGACTACATGCATTGGAAGTGATTTCCTATATCTTGTATGCATTCAGGTTCAAGCACACGCATGTTCCCATAAGTGTAATAATGTTTGCTGTATCACCCCATGGTTATGATAACTCTAAATAAGTGAGTTCTCAGGTTGTCTGCAAGCACAAGTTAAGAAGATATATGTCTCCAGGCCAAACTAGCAGTTTGACACTCATTCAGGATGTCAGCTTTGCCTGTTTTAAGCTACTTGATTTCAAGTTAGAAACTAGAAATGATAACATCTGCAATGTCAAAACATCTCCAGTGAATCTGCTAGCATGATAGCCATGGATAGTGTGACGAGTTAAAGTTCAGTCAGGAATCTACCTGTGTCTATCAGTGTACCACTGCGCTCACACTATCGTGGCACACTGTCAAATTCTGATACAATTGTGATGTAGCAGAGATTTGACTTTTCGTTCATAACTTCAAGTATCTTCCCTCAGATTTTCTGGTGAATGCAACAGCCCCCTGAGACGATGTGCACCAGATACTTGTCTGAATTTGACATGACATGTTTTTTTTTTACCAACAACGAAAAAAACAGTATATTTGTGAGACCATATTAAAGCAGGGTGGTTGATTAAGGAAGGATACAAACAGTTCAGAATGGAAGCAATCGCAGCTTTTATTGGAGACATTTTGCTCCAGGAGAAGGGCAAGACTCAGTCGGCAGTATATGAAAAGATCAATGAGGAAAGGCTTGATATTTGCCGCCAAGTTGTCCATGCCTGACTTTTCCAAGAAGTCCAACCCAACTTTCTGCAGAAACATGGACAGCGAAACCAAAAAAGACCAAATGTAGAAATGCAAAATACAGACTGTCATCAAACATAAGTTGATCAAGTTGTTCTCATTAATGGGTCTAAACATTTATATTTTATAGACTTGTGATAGTTTTTCATCTTTGGTAAATGTGCCAAAGAATATAACTCTGTTAAGCCATAGCATTGTCTGCACAATCCTGGGTTGGGGGATTAATTTCATACTTTACATCTGAAATGACAACAATGCTCAGCATATTTGTTTAGATAAAAAACTGCATGAATGCTGAGATGTCCATTCTTATTCATGTAATATTGCCACAAATCAGACATATGTCCAATCTAGGACCATAAACTGAAGTAACAAAATTTGTATCTGAAAATCTGAACTGTTGGTTGGATTTTTGGTCCACACAGCCTTGAAAAAAATATCAGATGTGGGTCACATCAGAAAAGGGATATGCTGTCAGTCACTTCAGCCAGGTAGTGAGAATATAGGCTAAGTCCCGTGTATCCATATAACAAGGGTTTGTTTAAAGTTTCTTTCACTACTTGAGCAGGTTTTAAGTTCATAACCACATCTTTATGGACTTGCATTGTTATGTGATGTAAAGCTCCCATATATCGTTTTTTCTTGGGGGTGCTCCAATTGGGAATGCTTCATTTTTCAATGGCATCACTGTTGTATTTAACTTCCACAGGTTTTCACCACAATGTCTAGTTCAATTCACTTCAGTTCAGCTCAGCTTTATTTATATAGCACCAAATCATGATTTGTCATTTGTCAAGACTCTTTAGCAATACAATTCAACTCATTACAAATTAGTCCAATTAACACAAAGTTTGCCATAGTGCAGCACAACCGGGCAACATTTCACCTAAGTCATGTCCACATCTTTCAGCATTATTCCACAATATCAGCATAAATTATCAATCTTTGTTCCCTTAGCTTTGCACATATTTTTATTATGAGGTGATATCAATCCATAGACTGTATAAAACAGACAAAACATTATGTCGTGTGACCAATTGGTTTCTGAAGACTGATTTTGAAGCTCATTTTTCTTCACTTTTCAGCTCCTTCAGCCAAACCGTGCCCAAATATCTGCAGATCTGTCATCACACAGATACAGCAGATTATACCATTTAACATGTTGACTCAATGGTGAAATCAACAATGACTGTTGTGTTTACCCGATGCTAGGTTAATAAAAACAGGTAGTTGCTTCGCTAAGAGCAGTAGCATGATGATTATGGATGAAGAAGTGATAACAGCTAGCCATTAGCTGAGCTGACTGTCAATCAATCATATTGGAAATAAATTTAATGCTTTATATAAATCCTTCTGGTGTGGTACAAAAAAAAAAAAAAAAAAATCCTCAGAGTTGTCATGAGTGTGAAATCAAATGACTGAGACTAAAACAGTTTTTTGAACCAGGATGTAAATGTATTTATTTCTGCTCTAAAGTTGGACATTTTAACAAGGGAGTCAGTGCAAATTAACTTGCTTTAGCAGTCAGCCTGTATTGGTCAGTCAAGGAACTGCAACGAATCTTAGTTCCACAGGAGCCGATGGATGGCGCTTGTGTCAGTCACGTACTAAACTGGAAGTGGGGTTTCTTTGATGCCTTTTTGAAATTGGATTACAACCATTTTAAGTGTAACAGCTGTATACTCAGGATGATGTGAATGATAATTCCATACACTGTTGCATATTAATGCAAAAATCTGGTATGAAAATGTGTGTTCGTGTGTATATGTGTACCATGTCAGATACTCCCCAGAACTCTGGGTAATGGGTAATGGGTGTGTCAGTGATCAGACTGATCAAAGACAACAAGAGAGAAACAGGCAGAGCTGCCAGCAGCTATCAGCCTGTCTATAGGAACAGCAATGGCAATGGACAGGACCCACAGATCTGGTCTCTTGTGTTACACTTTTAAGGAATCACAATGCAGCCATGTTGAATCAGTAAGTCACTTTGGTAATGATTACAGGTAACTTCACCTGGTATCCAGCTGTCTAAAAGTAGGTGACGTAGGATTAGTTAAAACAATGTGCAATATTCTATGTGCAGAACATCAATAATAATAACATTAATGTATTACATTTTCTTGAGTAGTTTCAAAAACCTTATCTGTCGGTCTAACTATATATCTCTATATCTATAAATATATCTATATGTACATATGTACTGGATATATATATATATATATATATATATATATATATATATATATATATATAAATTAGTTGTAGTAATTAATATTGTACAATGAAATTTGGTGCTCAGGACAGTAAGTATGCTTAAAAAGTAGACATATACTAATAACTAAAAACTCACACAATTGTATATTGCACCAGTCCTTTGGTCAAGTTAATGACAACTTTCTGTAGATGTGTAAACCTTACCTTTCAATTATTCACCCTAAACCTATTCCCAAAAATAGTGAGACTATTGTAGAAACTAGATACACAAACTGAAGGACCATATAATTAATATGTTTATAGAATTGTATGCATGCAATAATGGGAGTCTAATTGGTGATGTAGGGAACATTTATATCCATTCATAGGAGAAGATTAATATATGATATTGTCCTATGGAAGGTTTAATTTCTACTTCCAAAAATATTAGTTACATTGACAATGTTACATTAGTTACATTGTCATGCAAGTATACATGCAATTTCATGAATAAGTTGAATTAATAAATGTGTATGTGTTTAATTAAGATTTTTTTCCCCAACCTCTATTGGCCAAAGGACAGCGTACTCATGTGCTTCCCAGAGATCCCAGTCTTCAAATTTAGGATTTACACTGTTCCTTTAATAATTTATCTGAGCTTTTTTCCGGGAAGCGATGCTATCTGGCCACATGCTGGATCGATGGGGATCAAAAGACAGTCTTTGGTCCTAATGGTAATCTTATCCTGAAACAGGTCCAAAGAAGCTATTTTAGTGCCTGGTCCTGTGGTTGGGAAGTCTGGTTGAAGGTTAACAAAGAGGATTGGGCTGGATATGAGTTTTTCAGATTGCCACCTCAAATATTTTGAATGAAATGTTGTTGTATTTATTTCTTTACCACTAATGCACAACTTTGATATCAATTTAACACTTTACTCAGTGTGAAATGTTTCAAAAGTAAAACACTTATATTTAAGTAAATTTATTTCTTTCCTTTGTCTTTATCTTTGCAATGAAGTATTTCTTGAGTCATTGGTTTTGATTAACTACCACACTGAGTCCCTGCAGATTCATTATAGCTATTTGCTGCTGTGAGAGAGTAAAAATCTTACTTATTGCACCATTAAGGTTCATTTAAATTTTGCATCTTGTTACATTCTCTGAGCCAAAAGAGTTTCAACTGGTGTAATACAAGCAAACTTACCTCATGCCAGATTTTGAATAACTTCCATAAACTGTCATTTACTGAAAAGTTTTTTTTTTTATACTAGATGCAGCGTTTAAGGATGTCTGTTGTCGTCTGCATAGTGTGCCGTTAGCGTGTGTTTGCATTAATGTTGCAACACCATGGACACCTGTTCCAGTCTTTCATTCATCAGAGATAGAGATGGCACCGGATTTTGACACGCTCTGTCGACATGACAGCTCAGACAGCAGGGATGTTAATCTCCCCTAACTGCTCCCAGCCTAATTAAATCTTCAAGGGTAGCACACATGTGCAGATACATGCATGCACATACACATGTGATGCCTCCTAAATTGGTCCCGGTTGTGCATAAGTTTTAACGATCTGGAGAATTGGCCCTGCAGCAGTTTGTTTGATTTTAATACTGTGAAATTCAGAGTTTGGTTTGTGTATCTCTTTCTGTGTCCATTTGTGTGTGTGTGTGTGTGTCTGTGTGTGTGTCTGTGTGTGTGTGTGACATAAAATTAAGGTTATTGGTCAATTACACTCACAAACACAAAAAACTGCTCTCATTTTCAGCAGCTGTTCACACTGTTTGTAAATGCAGCATCAATGAGAACCATGTAGGATAACACTCGTATTCTTGTGTACACAAAAAAAATGAAATAATTTTTTTTTTTCAAGGCAGTCCGATTCAAATTACATTAAGTTGTCACTGACTATTATATTTCAGTGTATTTCTATTAACAATTTGACTAGGTGGTTAAAATCCCGTTTTTGATCAAATGTACTGCCTTTCAACTGGAAAAATAGTTAAAATGACCTTGCTCTCAGTAGCACCTTGGACATTTGTTCTGCTCTTTCTTAAACTACACGTCTTTTCTCAACTGTGTTGTTGTTTGCACAGATGTCCTCTGCTCCAACCTAACCTCCATTCTTACTATCAACAAGTTGCTTGTGTTTGCTTTCTGAGCATCTGTTGCTTGAGCTCTGCTCCTGCTTTTTATTTTGTTTTTATTCTTCTCTATTAAGTGATGGCTTGATAATCAGCTGGTTAGTGTGCATGTAAAGAGGGGTACAACTGTCTGGATCAGAGAGTTCAAAAGGAGCATCTGTTAATGTCTTAGCAGGAAGTTATGTTTTTCTTTATTTCGTGCTGAGGAGATGAATGTGCATTATTTATGTGTATTATTTTTCAGTGTTCTGAACATGGTGTAAACACGAGTTGCACTTGGGATATTCTGTTGTCAGACCTCTGTTATGATGGAGAAGAGCTTGTGGCAGGACCCAAACGCAGGAGATGAGGATGGCAGGAGTGCAGAACAAAAATCATTTAATGAAACAACAGAGCAACACAAACAGGGAGACAGACAGTACCGACCAGCAGGGAGGAAGGGAAAGACAAGGCAAGATATACAAACAGGACCGATGAGGCACAGGTATCAGGGCAGACAAGCGCAAGGGAAGTCTAACTATAACTAAACACAGTCTTTCCAAATAAAACAGGAACTAACCAAAAACCAAACCCATGACATCCTGTTTCCACAATATAATGATGGTTCCACTCTAGAAAAATATATATATGAAAGAAAAAAATCTGCAAAAAGTGGACAACAATATAGCAGAGGATCAATGTATCAGTGTTTCCCAACCCTGATCCTCGAGTACTCCTGCCCTGCATATTTTAGATGTTTCCCTTTTGCAACACAGATGATTCTAATTACTGCTCATCATCAGCTTGTCATCAAGGTTTGTACAAGTCTGTTAATGACACAGCTATGTCTATTAGGGTTGTGTTGAAGCAGGGAAACATCTAAAACATGTAGAACCTGAGTAACCATGGATCAGGGTTGGGAAACACCAGTTTATATGACCAGACCATATGACCATTTGAATGATCATCTGCAGCCTTCATCTTCTGTTGACTACTTTCATAACATTGGTAGCAGCAGTCACAATAATTTGTCCAAAACTAAAGATGTTTCTGTCCAACTTCTTCAAAGTCGAGATCTTCTTTTTTTGTTTTGAAGAAAAGTCTAATGAGATGAGATTCTGAGCGTTATTTCATATAAATAAGTCTTGCAGGATGACATTTCATGAGAATTACTCTTATTCACAAAATGCCTCCCACAGTGGTACCTTGTCGCAATTTCAGAATTGTCTGTGTTGTTTTGTGAAAAAGTGTAATGGGAATCCACCTGTTGAACACTTCTACTTAGTGGACAGCAACATCAAGTGCACCAGAGGGGATGCAGAAAAAAAATAGCTGTCATTTTTGGATTGTGTGTGCTATGAAAACCTGTGTCTGCATTTTTATTAACACTACCTACTGGATCACAAACTCTCCGTCATCAGATATCAATGCCATTGGGGTAAGGCTATTCCCACCAAGACAGAAGAAAAAGAAAAGCAACACAAACACATCAAGCTCACACTGCAAAGGTGGAGACATCCAAATTAGGGTTTTTTCAAGTCAGACAAGAAATCTGGGGGGAAAAAAAGCACAGCCCTAAGTAGAGAGGGAAAGTAAAGAAGTGCATAAAATGTTGTCATTACATATATGGCAGTAGTGTCTGAGAAATATGTTGGCACAACATGGGAGGGCCAGCTGATCAGGTCAAGATTTAGTGCTCCACCTGCATCACAAGGATAAGGGAGATCCTCTAAAACCCTCCACTTTTAAGTTTGAATTGACAAAGTCTTCTGGATGTAAGGTGAATGTTTTCAAGAACCAAGATAAGGAAGTCCAGTTCCCTTGATTCAAATCTTTGAGAGTATGTGAACAAAGTTAATTGTGAAGAGTACATCTTAAGTTGGAACATATGAAGTCTGTTCACCTAGCAAGCAATCTGTAAATGTGCAAATGGGCAGGTATAAGCAAGAACAAAACAAATCTTTGCAGAAAAGTTGACTATTTGAGTGACAAAACAAAGCTCTGATTTAGAATATGAAAAGTCTAATCAAGATCATGCTGTTGAAAAAAGATAGTAATATAATCCCAAAGATGAATAAGGAAAAATAAGTTTGAAGGAGAGTCTCAAGATCTGTAAAAACGTTTTTCTTGCTGTTCAAGAAATGCCTCAACCAAATACCCAGCAAAAATATCCTTGTGCTTGCACATGTGATAAGCAGATGGAAAGGCAAACAGAATTTCATGCAGAAATGAATATCAAAATTGCACTGGTCCTTACTTAAACATAACCTCATAACATTGCGGTGCATGATTTAAATCTACCCATGGAGGCAGATGATTCCTAAGTCTGAAGAACTATGGTCTATTTCCATCCTCACTTTTCTACCAGTGGATTTCTTTCTGTAACTTTTACATTTTCTGCATAGGTAGACAAAAGAGATAAGAGATAGAGGAATATGTTATATGCCAATGAAGAATTTATGATCATATAACCTTTGAAAATAGTTAAAATTTTTTTAGAATGACAAAAGTAGCAGAAAAAAGAATGTTATTACCTAAACAAGGTTAATGGCTGATACCAGTAAAGGGAAGCTTGGCTCATGCACACACACATCTATGTGTGTGTGCATGAGCCACACAGATATGTGTTTGACAATGTTCCAAGGTTTTCCTACCTTGCTTTTAGTCCTCTCAAAGTTCTTGTTATTCTTTTTTTTTTTTTTTTTTTTGTCTGTTTACCTTCAATTAAATCAGAGAGCCACCACGGGAGACGTTTGCGTGCCATGTGGTTCTCTGCCTACCCATCAGTCCACCTGTTTTTGTCCTCTTCATCAGTCAGCGGCCAGAGGGACTCCATTTACTTTACGTTCCTACCCACTATACACTCCCCATCCCCCACTTATTTATCTCTGTAGAGCAATTATTTTCCCATCTCTTTGTCTTTCCTGTTCCTGCCTTGGTATGCCACCACCTTTTTCTGTGCTTGACTGTCTCTCAGTCTTGTTTTGTGTATTGTTGTGCCTGTGATTCAGCCTTCCCTTTCTTCCTTTTTGCCTGTGTCTCTGTCATCTGTCAAGTCTTAGCTCCCTCTGAGTTAAACAGGCCGAACAAATAGATTACAAACAGTGGGTAGAGTGAATCTAAGGAGGAAGACAATCTGAATTTGTTGTGGATAAAGAATGGGGAAAGAGGCTGTGCAGTCAAAGAAAGCCAGTGGAGTCAGAGTAAGGCTGTATTTGCCTGAGGGAAAAAAGCTGAAAAGTAGCTCTCGCAACAGATGTGCGGGGCAGTAAAGTGTAATTGAAATGCCAGCAGCAATAGTCTTATCTCCCTGCTACAGGAGCCTGCTGCCAGTCTCAACATCAGTTAGATGTCATTTTACCTAAGTCTGAATCAGCCTGCCACAATCCGCAATCCCCATTTCTCTGATGCTAGGCAGGAGAAAAAGGCAAAAGCATATGTGGGGGAGGAAGAGGAAAAAGAAAAGGAGGGAGAGGAGGGTAGGAAGTCTGTAATAGGATTTCAGTAGTACCCAGTTAACCTCCACCACCTGGACTTAGTTGGTAATTTGATATGCTTCATCAATAGGATTCATTTACCTCACTACTGTGTGAGTATGAGTGTGTGCGTGTGTGTATATATATATATATATATATATATATATATATATATATATATATATATATATATATATATATATATATA
>JAOWBL010000019.1:15866153-15880994 GCA_028564865.1 Zenarchopterus dispar | reverse complement strand
TTCTTTCTTTCTTTCTTTCTTTCTTTCTTTCTTTCTTTCTTTCTTTCTTTCTTTCTTTCTTTCTTTCTTTCTTTAATTTACATTACAAAAACAATCATTTTGGCTCTTAGGTGAATATATGGTCAGACAACAGAAAAAATTCAGAAAAATTCAGTATGTGCTCTCTTTTTTTTTCTTTTTTACCGTGTCATGATTTATTTAACAAATATGAGCCAAAAGAAAAAGAAAACAAATCATGTGGGCAATATCAAGTACCCCCAAAGTATTGCCCACCATCTGGGTATTTTACCCTTGCAGTGTGCTACTTCTTGATCAACAAGTGATTGATTTAACAATCCAACTTTAACACCAATAACTTGAAGCACCTGTTTTCTGTACCAGCCTGTCAGTCTCTCACATTTTTATACTGATGCTTTTGTTCATTCCTCTTTGTTTTGTTTTGTTTTTTTCATTTTTCTTCTTCTTTGCTATTGTTTACACAAAAATATAAACAAACCAAAATAAATAATTAAAAAAAAAAACAGATTTACAACCTTTTAAGGGTCTATACTGCCTTTTACATGATGGATGGATGGATGGATGGATTGATTAAGGAAGAGATACTGACTTTTCCATGTGACTGTAAAACCTTTTGACAACAAGTTGAACATTTCTAATATTTTCCTCGAGCTAGTGTTGCCTTGCTTTTGTTGGACTGCTTAGTTGTAGTGGTGATATCTCAAAATGTCTCTTCTGTCATTTGTAAAATGGCCATAAAAGCTTCTCCTGTCCACTTCACAGTACCAGTTAAAAGCCTCAGCTGACAGCACAACCTTAACTGCACCAGCAAAGCTTTTGGTTTTGAATACAGACCAGTGTCATGCTGCCAAGATCGCGTGTGTTTGTATGTGTGAGTTTGCCCGGGTGGCTCTGAGTGCACGCACAAGATGTGCACATGTCTTCCTCTGTGAATGTGTACATCCATTTGTACTCGCTCATGTTTGTGTTTGTCAGCAGGTTTGTTGACAACACTGTAGGACATCAGGGTGGGACCACTCTGACTGTGAGGAAACGGCTCATCTGAATATAGATGGGTCCCATCTGGAGGCGGTTGGCTTTGGCCCTTCATAATTTTGTAAGCAGCTAAGCATCTGGGACCCTCTAATGAAACTAAAAGCACAGGAGAAGGCCCTGGGCTACCACAGTCTGCCTGTAGCTGTCAGGAATGAAAGGGGGGTAGGAATTAGGAACAGTGGAAGAATGGATGGAGGGAGACATGAGCTGGGAGGAAAGATTGTGCTGAGAATATTGGTTGCCTTAAAGAGACCTAGATGACTCCTTTGAGACAACAGGCAAGAAAGCCAAGTAGGCCATTAGAAAACTGAGCCATAAAATGAAGACAGCAGTATCTTTATTGTGGCCCATTAACTCAGATGTTCACGTTGTGATAGCTGCACTGTGTGCCACTGTAATGAGCAATACAACGATGCCCCAGTGTGGAATGATGCTTTGTTTAAAAAAAAAAAAAAAATCAGTCTGGTTAAGAAGAATTAGCAAATTTTTTTTTTTAAATTACTTTTTTAAACTACATTTTCACCTTAAAAAAAGGTTTACCTGGATGTTATCCATGGCTTACAGGTAAAGCTAAACATGACCTTCTCTTGTCACTTTTAATCAATTTCTTATCTTGTCTTTTGCTTTAAACTGTATGAAATAGAAAATGAAAGAAAAATACCCTCCTCATTTCAAACATTAATGATTTAAAAGGTTTAATGCACACACCTATGTGTTAATTCTTTTTTACTGGCTTTTTTTTTCTTTTTTTTCTTCTTTTTACCCACTTTGTTCACATCTTCACACCTTCAGTTCAGTAATGTGCATGACCCTGAGCAAGTGTACAGTCCACAGTGGGTACTGCTTGTGGTTTGCTTAGTGGATAGGAAGCCATAGGCCCTTTTCCTTAAATTTTATTATTATAGCTCCGTTATTCCTCCGTCAAGCAGATTTCCCAGTGGCAATGAAATGAAAATGCAATTGGTTTTCCTTTTTATTACTGTCATCTTTGTTTTCGAGGCTGGAGAGTAAAATTGCCTGCTCTCAGAGAGTTGTAGTTTTATCCTTCATCTGAAGTTGGGAGGAAGAAAAATAACAGGCAAATCAACAATCAGCTTCATAAAAAAAATGGCCTGTCAAAATGAGCATGTCTGAAACTGGAGGGCCGCCAACACCCCGACACCCACCAGTTGTTTATGACTGGATGAGTCAGTAAAAGGCTGATGGTGGCCTTCACTCTCTGCCAACTCCCACAGTTTAGAAAAAGATGTTTTAGAGAAGATTAGATCACAGACACTGTGGGAAGAAGGATGTGAGGAGAGGACACAGAGGTGGAGTTTGGCAGAAAATGGGTGGACTTTTCAGAGAGAGGAAAGCGGGAGAGGGAATATTTGAAGGAAGCTCCTTCTCTGTGTTTTAAATGTCAACTGTTTATGGGCAATAACATCAATTTTGAGCCACTCAAAGAAACTTTACAACATTTAAATCGAGTTATATTGACCCAGTCTTATTTTGCGCTTTTAGTACACCAGTACATGTATGTAACAGCATCACTAATCAGATGTAATGACACAGAGTGGTGTATGTAAATTTGGCGTTGCTCACACGTATAATTTTGAAACAAACAGCACCCTCCATTAACAACAACAATCTGTACAGTGCTTATTTCACTTCATCTAACAGATACACCAGCAGATAGCAAACAGCACAGTTACTTCCCTCTGGACCTTCACACGTGTAATTATAATTGAGGAAGATAATTAAGTAGGCGAGAAAGAAGACAGATCTTATCATTTGGTGAACAATGCCGTCCAATCTATTCTGGTGTATTCTGCTTCCTCAATTGCTACTGACGTATTGGTGTAATCAACCAGACATCTCCCTGCTCCATTTGAAAGCCATAAATGTCAAACCACAAACCTCTAATTTAATTAAGAATCAAAAGTTGATGACATCAGAATATACATTTAAAAAAAGACAAAGAATCATGCTGCTGAGATTTCTGGCAGATCTAACCCATCTATTTGTCAGCCTTAGTGAAAAGCTACAACAAGATTCAGGGTTTTGGTGCTTGAGTTACCTTAGGCTCAACACGGACACACATGAACATCTGAGTGTAGACCATTTAAGAAACCACATTCTACACTTGTGATGCGTACTGATTATGATTAAATGTTGTATCCAGTAAGCAATATACAAGTAATTGCATAATCTGCAGCATGTGAAAAATACCCAAATGGCATGGTACATTTCCCCTACCCACCTAACCGATTTACCTCACATAGACCAGAGGTCAGTTTCCAGTTGGGCTGTAGTCCTCAATATTTTCTCTATACTGCTATAATTCTCATTATGTAATATTTGCTTTCCAAATTGTTCATAGTCTCCTAACAACTGTGTATGTCTTGTCAGAAATAAATGACTTTGTTGCACAAACTTTGCTGTTGACTGATCATCCAGCTAGTTGGCTCCACAAGCACCATCACACCAACAGTACTACACACTACTGAAACAGAACTGTCTGGTTAACAGGTTTGCTCCAGGACTTCAGCTCTTCATTGCAGAAAAACAAACATACATACAAACAAATGTACACACACACACAAAAAAACAAAAAACAAAAAAACATGAGGTTTTAGGAAACAATGTCAGACTCACCAAGTAACTGTTCCCTAAAATTTTGCCCCACCTCTCTACCTCACAGCTTAAGGTAGTTTCAGATTGTTGGTCTGTTCAAATTATGATTAATTATTTTGTAATTTGGAGCTTTGAAAACAGTTTGCTGTTCAGATTATGTGACAGACCATTGCCAAAACATTAACCAACTCAGCAATGTTTTTATGTGATGACTCACTGTTAAGGGAGTCAAGCACTGTTACCTTGAACTTTAATCAATCACTTTGACTAAGTATGGTTGTGTATTTCCCTAGTAAACATTCCCAGAGCGTTAATTAATACTTCGGCAGAGTAGGCACACAGAGGCTGCTTGAAGGCTTTAAGGAAAATGAGGTTGATTTTCAGCCTGGTCGTGTCGTGCTCAAATGATCCATCTAGATTCCATTTACAAATGAGTTGGCGTGGTCAAAATGTCCATGTCCAAATTTAATAAAACAATTGGCATGTGGAAGGCATTGGTTGCATTTACTGAGCTGTTTTGGCTAACTATTCCTGTTGGGGATAAATACCAGTCCTGCTGCAGCTCCTATGAAAAAGCAGAGTGTATGAAGCATGGTGCAGTGGGTACTTTTTTTTTGTTTTTACTTTATGCTATTGTTTATATTTATTTGCCAGCCATTTCATTACTACATAATATTTAAATGTTGAAGTTTTGACAAGAAGTTTGTATTATACATAGCTTCTATTATCTATATGTGACTAATTTCAAGTGTGTAATTTTCCCGTTTCCCTGCAATGGCAAATGCATAATCCTTCTGTATCTGTAACCACTTTCACTCACTGGTCCTAGCCCTGAAAATCTTGTTTGGACTCCAGAATTAACTTCATGCAAGTTTCTGCCATCAACATCTACAGCGTTTACACTTCAGGATGACATGCTACTGTATAGCATATGTTTGCTGTACAGCAGACATATTTTTGACTGCATGATTGAATCAGTAAGAATGCATCCAGAATTTCCAATAATGATTGGTATATATATTAAACTGGCAGAGATTGTTTAAATATGGAAGTTGCATATATTTGGTTGGTTATAATTATTACGGCCTTTGCTGTGACATAGCAGTTCTTTCTTGTAGGCCCAGCAGGGTTTAGGGGCAACCATAGCACCTCCTTGCAGCTGGCGGTGGAAAAGTACAGTTTTGGTGCTAAGTCTGGCAGTAGCACCAAACTACCACTGGAACTGCTTTGATGGAAAAGCCCTAAGTAGCAATGTTTCCATTACACTTTTTTACACACCAAAAAAACCCAAAAAACATTAAAATTAAAAAAATATATATATATATTTTTTTTTTTTTAAATTGAAACTCTGAATTTGCAGTAAAGGTAGCATTGCAGTATTTCCATTAAATAGTCTTTTTTGAATAAGCGTAATTTTCAGATCTCATCATGCGAGACTTCTTTTCAACATGACAAAAAATAAAATCTCAACATTGAAAAACATGGGCAAAAACTTGTTTACTCTTTGACAAATTATTGTGATTGCTGCTACCACTGTGGAGAAAATAGTCAGATGATGAAAGCAGCAGATGATGAAAAGTCCCAAATATGTCTGGTCACTGTCTTATACAGTCAGTGCCAAATAAAACACAACACTTAAACACCAATAAAAATGCAAAAGTAAAGTTCCTACCTGGGTGTTCCCATGAGACTCCCATTTTAGTGTTGGCCTTGAGATAGGAGGGCGAAGTCAGCAGACCACATCTGGACTTCAGCTGCTGATGGTTGCTCCAGGTTGCTAAGCACTGCAAAAGGTTTTGCTGAGTAGTCATTGCCCCAAGTTCGTAATACATTTTTCTACTGCATCTTTAGCTTTCTTGTTACAAGTCTAGCCATTTTGACATTAAACCTGAACGCCACTGTCAAATAACCCGCCAGGTCATTTCTCGGCATGATGAACTGATTTCATCCTCTGTGCAGAGTTTGCATCCTCATACCTCTGATATTTCTTTCTACATTGCCTTTCCACACAGCACTCATTTTGGCCCTGTAATGTCTCACTGTTAGTACCTCTCAAGGCCGTACAACAGTATAATAGCCATGGAACGAAATGTTACGCTTTTGCCGCCTCAGAGCCATTCATACAGCACAGCATGGGGAATAAAGGCCCTGCAGAGGTGGAAAGACTTGGCTATTTGAATCTATCTTATGTTTAAGTTTTTGAACTGAGCCAATGTACTTTGTTAAACTTTCTTGTTTTTTTTTTTTCTGTAAGAGCTACATGGTATGGAATGCTTTACCACCAGGAAGTACATTTGCATACATGTGGAGCTCTTCAATGCTGCTCTAATATGTTGATACTGACCATATTTGCCAATTTCAGCCAATGAACATCTCACAATCCTTGCAGTAGCTGATGACTTACATAAGTATCCCCACACTAAGCAACACACTTACACTTACAAGTAGTTTTGTATGTCTGCAGAAGTGACAACACATGTTCAAAATATGTTTATCAAAACATATTTTATAAACTAGTATAGTATAAAAGTGATTAATTATTAAATTATGACTGGGGAACTGCAGAGAAATCAGGTGTTACCCAGCATTCTCCAAGAACTCCTTCTCAATTGATATTCTGATAAATACTTGGTTTTGTGCAAATAAGATCTATATGCATTTTGAATGGCCTTTCACAGTCAGCAGTAGTCTGTGAACCATGGAAGATGGGCAATTGAGTGTGCAGACTCAGCCTCGAAGAGAAGATAGAGTTAGAAACAGAGATTGGCATTCTATAGAGTGAACCCATAGGGAACCAGTGATCACTATTTAGCCATCTGTAGAAAAAAATAGCTTATCTGTATATGTGTGTGTGTGTGTGTGTGTGTGTGTGTCTACATACACAGAAGTTACCATTGGCACTGCCCCAGATGAAATTGGTGCTAAAGATACAGTTTATTCTACAAGACATATGATGTAATATGCCTTCATCTGCCTCTGCTGTGGTGATGCTTAGGATACTGACTTGCCTTTAATCAGGTCCAATTATATCCTCATTTCAGTCAATTCCAGCATATAATATTGTTTACATTTAAAGCTAGTATCTGAATATGTCTGTGTATGTGTGTAGCGCCACTGACTAACTGATATGTCCCCATAATATGTAAACCTGCCAGTGTATACCTTCACACTTGACTCTGTGTATGTGTGCTTGTTTTTTTATTGTGTGAAGTGGGTCTTTACTCTCGCTGGCACCTTCTCAGCTCTCCTGGCCAAACCAACAGCTGGCAGATGGAGATTGCCCACTCATCAAACTCCTTTATAACTAGGCCCACAGAGTTCAAGGAGGCTGTCAAAGACCAAGCTGAGGAGCCTCCTCATTCCTTGAAAAGCAGCAGATACTTACACCACCTATGTCAAGTACCATAACTTGGTCAGTGGGTCCTTAAAAAGAGTGGTAGGTGACTGAAGTACCATAGATAGTTCGGCAAGTGCTTGGCATCAAGCTTCTCTGTATTTTCTTCTATCCATTTGAGATTCTTTGGCTGGACTCCCATTTAATCCAAAGATTTAAAGTTTGGAATTTTTCCACTGACAGAGTAATAGCAGACACATGCTTTCTTGCCAGAAGCATCTGTAAGACCTTGTTGAATAATTAGCCAAAAGAAAATACTGGCTGTCACCTTATTTTAATGACTAATATTTTGAGATTCTCCAGTAACCCAGTTTAGATTTAGCATGAACTACAATACTGAGCAGTCATTTAGAGTCAGAGTTAATGGGTTCATTAATTGCTGTAATTAACAATGTAATTGCCATTAATTACAAAATGTAATTAATGAGAAAATAGAAGCAAAAAATTGACTCAGTCATTATTTAAAAAAAATGTTAATTAGTGCACCTCTCCAGACTTTTATGACATCTTTAATTCTTTGAACCATGTACATGCATTTCACACATGAACAACAGTATTATTCATCATCTAGGTTCTAACAGCTGTTGTCTAATAGATCCAAGGAATCAGCTGCATCATACAGATCCTATTAATTATCTATGGAAAGCAAAAAGGGATGTTTAATGCCCATGCAGAGAATCTCAAGAAGACAGTGCATCCAGGCAGTCTGCCAAAAAGTTAAGCTTTGTCCAATGCTTTGCAAATTACTCCATCCCAAGCACTGTTATCCAATCGAAGTAGTTCTTGTTCTCCTATGTCTCTGGATTAAAGAAACAAGGGAAGTTTAAGTGCAGTCATTTACGCAATAGAATAAAGTAAGGACGGTATCTCCACACAAAGTCACCTGTGGTGTAGTGGGCATGTACTATAATGTTGATCATATAGCAGTTTACAGATCAACTTAGCATGTTGGACCATTGCCTTATTTTTCCTTTTTTTTTTTTTTTTTTTTTGTCCAGTTTCCCCCATAGTTCAATGGGATTTAGAAGTAGACTGTTTACTAGTCATGTCAGTGAGTTGATGGGTTTTTTTTATTTATAAAAGTTTTAATGCTTTGCTCTGTGGCAAGATATATCATCATCCTTCAGGCAACAAACTAAAGTTCTGGCATTGTATTCTTTCCCAGTGTAGTTTCATCATCAATCACTTTTATGCTATCATACACAATCTGACTGCTTTTCTTTAACTAACTGTATCTTTACTTATTTTATTTATTTTTTTGATGATTTATACTAGACTTTTCTATCTTTTCCTCTGTAAATCCAATTTCTTTTTGCCAATGCCTTACAGTTCTGTTACAAACATTCACAGTTGTTTCTGATCATTCACTTTTCATTCATTCACTTATTTATTTATTTATTTGCATTTTGCAATTTTTAAAGGATTAATACTTGGAATAATCTAACTAACGTTTTGGAATCTTTCTTGATCTACAGTACCTATATATTTTTCCTTCTGCAGCCCTTTTCCTTTTATTTTCTTGCTCCAAATTTTAAACACCTTCTGTTTTGAATCGCCTTCTTGAAGGAGTTTTAAAATAATTTCCATTGTTTCAACTGATATTGCTTTTATTGTACCATGTTTCCTGTCAAGCTGCTATGTAAAACAGCTTGTGGAGGTCTTTAAGCACTCTGTGTTAACTGCTGACTAATTTGTATAGTCAGACTAGTTAGAGGATGCCATTATAAAAGTACAAATTGAAAGATGATTCCATATTTTCTTCCAACTGTGATCAGGAGAAATTAATTAATTAAGTATATTATACAATTGTTCAAGTGCTTGTTAACACAAATAACTAACTAATCAGCAAATCAGGTGCCAACAACTTGCATTTAGGCATACAGATATGATCAAGACAATTTGCTGAAGTTCATACCAGGCATCAGAATGGGGGGAAAAAGTGGGGTTTAAGGGACTTTGAATGTGGCATGGTTGTTGGAGCCAGACTGACTGGTCTGAGTATTTTAGAAGCTGCTGACCTACTGGGATTTTCAATCACAGCCATCTTTAGGGTTTAAACAGGATGGTTCTGTAGCATAATTTAACTACTGAGCAGTTCTTCTTAAGCAGCATGCAACACACAGCAACCACTCAATGCCTGATGGATGGATGGATAGAAAAAAATAACCCTGCATGGGAAATTATAGTGATCAAATATATTGTAATCAAAACAATAAAGAAAAATAGTAAAAAAAAAAAAAATCTTAAAAATAAATGTAATAAGTATAAAAATAATAAAATTAACTATTGTATTCCTAGATACAAATATATATATATATATATCAATCAGAAAACTATTAGAGACTAAATTGGTGGTGTTTTTTTAATTGCAATGTATAATGAACATAAAAAAAATCTATGTATTATGTCGTATAACAGGCATTAAGGAGAAAGATCTAGCTCACTCAGTCTATTTAGTATAGTCTTTAATGAACATACACAGATAGTCTGGTTGCATCCCTCAGTTCTGGCCCTCCCCATGGGTCCTGCTGCTACCCCTTAAAAAGAGAAGCTAATGAGAAAAGTGGATTCAGCTGGTCCACTCTCTTATGCCATTAATGCATGAACCGCTGCTCCACTGCTCTCCCTACAGCTGAGCCAAAACCATACCCCACCGGTCCACCAGTCTAGAGAGGAAATATCCAGTAAGGGTAGTTGTCTGGACAAAGATGCCTTGTTGATGTGAGAGGTCAGAGGAGAATGGACAGACTGGTTTGAGATGATAGAAAGCCAAAAATAACTTAAATAACCACTTCTTACAACCAAAGTATGCAGAATAGCGCTTATGACCTCACAGCATGTCTAACCTAGAAGCAGATCAGCTACAGCTGCGGAAGATCAGAGCCGGTGTCGCTCCTGTCAGGTACAAGCAGGAAACTGAGGCTACAGTTCACACAGGCTCACCAAAATCAGACAATAGAAGATCAGAAAAACACTGTCTGGTCTGGTGAGTCTCGATTTCAGCTTTAACTTTCAGATAGTGGAATTTGGCATAAAGCATGAAAGTATGAATCCATCCTGCCTCTTAACAACAAGAAGTTCAGGCTAGTGGTGGTGTAATGGTGTAGGGGATATTTTCTTGCCCCACTTTAGACCCCTTTGTACCAACTAAGCATCACTGAAATGCTAAACCCTACCTGAGTATCAGTGATGACCATTTCCATCCCTTTATGACCACAGTGTACCTATCTTCTGATGGGTACTTCCAGTCTGTCACAAAGCTCAAATAATCTGAAATGGGTTTCTTCAACATGAGTTCACTGTACTCGAATGGTTTCCACAGTCACCAGATCTCAGTCTAGAGCAGCTTTGGGATATAGTGGGACTGGAGAGCCGCATCATGGACAACAAAGCTAAAATGTTCAGCTGTTAAAATGAATCATTGCAACTGACACACAGCTAAACAGCTGAATAAAAATCCCTTAGTAGTGACATTTTAATTTTTTTTTTAAATTTTTCATCTATTTTTTTCCCCAGGGTCTGTAGCTATTGATGAGAATAGAAACCGAGATAATGCATTCTGGCTGTTTAACATCTAAAGTTTTAATATGGTTTTTATTTCCAGTACATCAATTCACAACAAAAGTCATTTCAAGGTACTTCAAAGAGAACCTAAATAAAATGCAATTCACTTATTAATCCCTCAAGAGAAATGAATTGTTGCAGTAGTCATGATTTCAGACTTTTCAGAGATTCATCATAAAGCAGTGTTCTTCAACCCACTGCGCTTCATTATTTAGATGTTGCTCTGCTCTCACACACTTGTCATGTTAGTGGGCCATTGACAGACTTTTGTGAACCTTGATAACAAGCTAATGTGATCCAAACAAGTGTGATTTAGCAAGGACACATCTGAAACATGCAGGACAGTAGATCCCGAGGATTAGGGTTGAAGAGACTGCTGTAGAGGGTCATTGCTGTTGGCAGGGAAGATCTCCTGTTGCAGTCTGTGTTGCAGAGGATCTGTTCCACTGCACGTTTGCTCTGTCCTTTCTTATGAACAGTGTCAGTGTTGTTTCTCTGGTGCAGTCTGTTGTACAGATGAATGGTATTTATACTCCTATCACCTCCACTATTTCTCAGTTGTTGAAGAACTATTTGAATTAATCCTGGCTCTTCTAAAATTCACAATAATCTCATTTGTCTTGTTCACATTGAAGATATAATTATTCCCACACCGTACTACAAAACAGGAAGAGACCATACTGTTCATGATGTAGGATTTGTAGGAAGGTGCTGGATCAATCATCACCATTTTCTTTCATCGTTTTCGAGGAAAAGACAAAACATCAAAATGACATTAGGAATAAACTTAAACATCAAATTGGATTTCATGGGATCCTTGACATTTCTTAGTCAGCTATTGAGACTTTAAAACTGAGCTTAAATGTATTTGCACCTCTATATACCAAATAAGCTCCTTCCTGGTCCGATTAGTTTGGCTCCCTGATTTACTTTCTCAGTTTCACCCTCTGTAACTCCTCCCAGCCCCACCCCCTTTGTCCTACTTAGTCAACTACTGCAAAAATCACTTATCTTCACATTGCTTTCTCTGTCTCCTGCTAATACACATTAGAAGCCAGCAGCCATATGTAATAGGCCTGTGTGTGCCCCTGCTGGTATAATGGCTTCTCTGACACTTCTCCCATTAACTTTTGTCAGGCAGTGCAGCAAAGCAACATCCTCAACACTCTAAAATGTTGTTATGTAACTACTACAAACAAGATGACCAGACTAGTGTTAGCGACATTTGGAATAGCTGCGAAACCATTTTTGGTTTATTGTTCTTCTCCATTGTCCTCTTATTTATGACTGCAGACTTTAATCCCATAGAGTTCTCTGCCTTGAGATATAAACCTTTTTGTACCAAAGGTCGGTAGGCATAGCTGCTTTATGAAACTTGTTTGATTTCAGGGTGACAAATGAGACATATCTGCCATATGTAATATGCTTGTTTGTGTCTTACATATCTGAACAGTATCACATTCAGTAACTAAAAAGCACCATCTACTTCATCTTCTGTGTGTGTGGCAAAACCAAGGCCAAGTACCAGATAACATGATCATCAGCATCCTTACCAGTCGCTATGACAAATGAGAGCGCTGATCCCACCTGATAAGCTACATATTCATTTGTTTAATTAAAACAGCTTGTCTCATAGTGTTGAGAGGTCATTTTAAAGAATGTTAGAATTAAAGCAGGTAATTAAGTAAAGTTCCAGATAAGAAACCCCACAGAGGTGGCTGCCTCTGCCAGCAGGGAAAGCAAACTCAATCTATCCCTTCTGCAATCCCACAAGGTCGCTCACTTTATTAAAGTCTGATGGCACAAGCATTGCCCACCACCCTTACATGATGAAATATTATATATAGTTGTTGGGAAGGAGTGAACAAGGGAGGAAAAAGGAAGATAGCACATACGCAACTCCATAATACGTCTGCTGCACAAAATTAAGGCAATTAAAGACTGCTTGTTATCTTGTCTGAGAACAGGAGAAAAACTTGTAGAGCAACGAGCACCTCGAGTAAGATATTTGTTTGGCCAATGGAGTGTGGTGTTAATTATCACAGGTTGATTAAAACTACTGAGCGGGAATGGATGTCGTTTGTCTTGCCAGCCTTAGACACTGGGGCAACCAGCCAGGGTCATTATTTTAGGAGCTTTTTTGGGCTTTTTTTTCTGTTTTATCTAGAATGGGACTAGATTCCCAAATGTTAAAAGAATTGGTGCAGATTTCTCCATCAGCGTTCTCACACCTCATGGTATAAAAGATAGAAAAAAAAAAAACTAGCGAACTGAGTCTGATCAAACACTAAATGTAAAGGTGGCATTAAAGATATCACAAAAAAGCTATTACCTTTGTAACTATTAATGATAGTGACTGCGATTATAGCTTATAGCTTATTTTCCCAGCGTGCAATGATGAAGTCTTAAGCTAAACTGTTCATTATTGCATTGCATATTTTCTTGTTACAATAAAACCAAATGTGCAGGAATATGAAAACCTTTGTGACAAACTCGTGCAGTACCAAGGTTAGAGATGAAAGTGAGCATACACGTTATGCTTGTTATTATGAGGAATTAAATTTTATTTTAAGAATTTTTTTTTTGCCAAATTTTTAAATGCAAAGCCAGAGAGCAAGAAGAAAAAAATAGGCCATGATCCTAGAGAAACACTTGTTACTGTTCATTAAGCTGAAAAGATAATTATGGCCATTTTCAAACATTTTAGAGTTCATAACAGATTACTCACAAGTAGAAAACATTTAGGACATGTCCCAAAGATTCTCTACAGTGGAAGTCCCCCAAGGTCAGACTATACAGTTTACGATCTCAAAAGTCAAAGTTTCACACTTTTTTTTTTTTTTTTTTTTTTTGGGGGGTGGGGGTTGTTATTGTAACACTTTTTGCTTGAACATTTTATGTAAAAACTAAAAAATAAGATAATGACACAAGAGAAGAATTTACTTCTCTAAGTTGTTCATCTTTTTACAGCTAAGCAGCCCAGCATCTTTGCTCTGTATTTGTCATGTCCATCACCCTGATGTGTCCTTCTCGTGTTCTTTTATTCTATCACTCTGTCTTTCTATCTGTCTTCTACTCACACATTACTGCGCACAGCAGACACTCAAACAGAAAAATACAGCCCACTGCAAAAGCCCTCTCAAGGCCAGGAAAACAAATATGCCCATTTTCTTATTTGATTGGGTGTCAGCGTGGGGAAGAAGGGGGACAGGTGTGATGCATAAAATGACCCTGCGACTCCATCACGCACACGACAGCTTTATGGTGAGGAGGTGTTTCAATCACACTACTGCCCTGGAAGGCATCAATCAAGACACACACATAAACACACACACATACATGCTATGGACACACTAACACACTCCGTTCATGATGACAGAGAAAGGGCAGCTGAGTAGCTGAAGTGCATCCTTTTACAGAGACTCAAAATAAATAAACTTTAAGGTGGATATATTGTTTTTCTTTACATTAACTTTTTCTGGGGCTTTAAATAATCTTTAGATTTTGTGCATATTGTGTTTTCCTAAGCAAAAAAAAAAAAAAAAAAATTGAATTTTTTTCCCCCTCTTCTACTCTGTAATTATTTCACCATGAAAGGTGAAAAAGTGTAACTTCATCACAGTACAACATCAAGGTACAAATTATTACATTTTTGTCTGTTATTAATCTGTCTGTAACCTTGAAGTTAGAAGCCTAATTAAATTCTCTGGCCCCAAAAGACTTAAGAGAACATATTTCAGTTGTTAACAGTGTATTATAGTTATAATAAATTTAAAAATGATGAGTTCTGAATGGATGATGACTGTTAAGAGTGAACAGAAATTTCTCCATAGGTCTGTAGAGACAGACAACCCAATAGTACATAGATAGTGTATTATATTCTCAAACAATCATAAGTATTTATCCCAAATAATTTCAGAATTACTGTCAATGTGTGCATCAACTATAAGAGTAGATAAAACGAGACTTAAATTAAGTTTTGTTTAGCAAAACCCCAAAATACTATACTGAGGGGCTCTTTAAAGGTGTACTTGAACTATGTTAAAATACTGTAATTTCATGTAATAAAATCAGTCTTAGTTCAGTTCTTACACTCACAAGCTTAAGTTTTGTTCAGATTTTAACACATTAAATGTGGCATATTACATATATATATATATATATATATATATATATATATATATATATATATATATATATATATATATATATAT
>JAOWBL010000019.1:15851482-15862000 GCA_028564865.1 Zenarchopterus dispar | reverse complement strand
GGTGCTGTGCAACATTTCACACTTGAAACCCTTTCTTGGATGTCTGCCATTGTCATGGTAATTGGTTGTTATTCTAGGAGTTTGCTGTGGTCATCAATAAGATCCACTAGACATGGGGCATTGGTGTTATGCAACAATTCTTTCTGCCATATGTTTTTTCAGTACTGTTCAGTCTCAGCCTTGGTTTTCTCATGTTATTACCCTACCACTGACATTACACTTTAAATGGTTCAGTAGATTACATCCTGCTTATTCTACTAGCCTCTGCTTCTGACGGGTAGTCAAAAGACATACACACATGTCTGACAGTAGCAGTAGTGAGGACGAACATGCTGTCTTGTCGGTCTCTTCTTATCTGATATCAGTCCAAACACTAAACTTCTGACAAATGGTATTTGACTTAGATGCTGACACAGAGATTGAGACAGACAGACAGAAAGAGATGTTGAAATCGAAAAGAAAAGGAGATTTTGAGAGACAGAGAGAGAAATGAACCATTCCACAGCACTAGAATGTGAATCACTGCCAATCTTTTTATTACACATGGACCTCTTTTTGTGTGATCGAATAATCAGCACACACTCGACAGGAGAGCAAAAATTGCCATTCACGCTCAAAAACATGGCAAGGATAGTCAATTACCTGCAGGTTTGTTTTTCTTCAGTGCAACCCATTTGCATACTGTTCCTATGAGAAGGTGATTTTGATGTGGTTAGAAGATTCTGCTCTCTATGATATTATTCTGATGTGTCTTGTTAGCGTATGGTGCATCCAGACAGAGAAAAGGTCATAATGTTTCTTTGTTCCCATAGCTCTTTTTCCTCAATTAAGACTAATCACCAGAGCCTAACATTGATCCAGCCTCTCAGCTTTTCTCATGCCTCAATTCTCATGTTTTTTTGTGTGTGTGCAGGTGTGTGAGAGAGCTTTTTTTTTTTTTTTTTTTGAGGTGGGGTTAATTTGAGTGATTCAGCATGTGTTAGACAGACAGGGCGCAAGTATAACAACATAGACAGGGTGAATCACACTCATACATGGAAACGTGTAAATGCCACTCTGTGATCTCCAGCACATTGAATGATTCACTATGTGGTGTAATAGAACAATTTCTTTCTTTTTTTCTCCCTCTATTCCCCATCTCTCCTTCCCCTTTTTCAATCTGCACTAAAATATTCTCCCGTTTAGCTCAGTGACAAGTCATCTGTTACTCAGGGCAGTGAGAGAACGAGCTCATATGATGGACAGCATCCTTTATATGTATATGGGTGGGGCAGAGTGTGCTCAGAGCCTGTGGCTCCTTTTATATTGTTTGATTGTTTTTCACCCTAATGTCTTTCAGTTTGAAAATGTATGGAAATAAACATTTTAAACAATCATCCACATAAGTGCAGTTAGACTCCTTTACTCTCAGTTGTGACAAGAACCTTTTTATTTTTTCCATCCTTGTAAATAATGCATTTTGTTTGATGAACTTTGTGGAGACAAATTAGTTTGTAATTGGATGAAACTTGTGTGGTCAAGCATCAGTTGTGGCATGTGACTCACGTGAAAACCCCCTGTCATAAAAGTTGGGATAGTATGGAGAGATGCAAACGAAAAAAAAAAAGATTAATTCACTTTGTTTTCTATCCTGATGTTATGAACTCAAGATATGTATTTATTTATTTGAGTAAGTTTCACGTAATCTGTTAATACACATTTTTGTTTTGAATTTCAGGCCTTCGTCACATTCACAAGAAAAAGAAATTATGCTATTTGAAATAGGTGATGTCAACTGTGATGCTGACTTGGTACAAAAGCAATGTCCACAAGAGAATGAGTGAAGTGAAGTGTCTCACTGAGAGCAGTCTGAGAGATATGTGCTCTGTTTGGATAATGTGGAGCTAAGAGGTCTTTAAGGTATGATTGAGTTTGGGCCTTTTAAGACGCTTATATGTGAGAATATGTTTTAGTTTTATGCTAGATTTAACATGAAGCCAGGAATCTAAATTATGGTAAATTACAGTCGTCCAGTCTGAATGAATTATAATTTGCATTGACTAGTTTGTCTGCATCCTTCTGGTACATTATAATGAAGGTGAAAGCAGGCAATCCTAGAAAACTCTTTTATGTGTTATTTAAATAACAAATCCTACAGAAAAAGAAAGAAAACAGTAACCCTAGTTTTCTCTGAATTAAGCTCTAATCCACAGAAAATTAATTAAAAGCCATCCTGGCCTCTAAGTTTTTCAGACATGCTTACAGTTCAAATAACTGACTGATCTTGGTCCAAGTTAGAAGTAGCTGATTATTTTTTCAGACCAGTGGAAGTGTATGCCATGCTGCCTAATAATATTACCTAATGTAAGCATTTAAAAGCTTCAGCCATATTTGTGTTTATTATTTCATTCATTAACATATTGTTCTGTAATGTTTGGTCTGAACTATACATTATATATGAAAAAAATACAATTATTGATCCAATATAGGCCATTACTTGTTAGTTGTCATGCTTATGTATGTTGATATATTCCATCAAAATGTATATACTGTATCTAAATGGAAGTGAAATTGTTCCGTATAGCAGCTTTAAGGCTTCTATGCATTTTCTCTTTCATTTATGGTAACATTAATGATTGTAGAAAATAGTTATTTGTACCTTGTGAATAACAGTCTCACCCTCCAGACAAACAAGGAGATATTCTTTTTTTTTATTTTTACTAAATAAAACTTCACAACACAAGTACTATATCATGGGTATGCTTGTTTTATATATTTATATTTTTGACATTGGGTAGACAGCTGTGTGCTGCATTTGGAATAATAGGCTGGCTTTTTGAGAGCCATAAGCCTTTAAGGTAGTAAAGCTCTGGCTGCTGCAGCCACAGGCTCTCTTCTGTAATAGCCTGTAATTCCTCCTGTCTATTATAATCTCCAACACAGCCTGACAACATGTACACACATGGATAAATACACACATACACCACATTGTGCACATTTTCCTTTGCATTTTTTTAAAAATGACTTTTATCCATTGTGCAATGCCATTAAATTGCATTTTATCTGTCTAAAGTTTATTTAGTAGTATGAGTAAAACACCAAACCTCCTTACACATTTGTTTAATTGCTCTCCAATATAGGTGCTGTTATTGAAAAGGTAGATAGGGAAGATTTTTTTTTTGTATGTTTTTTTTTTCTTTTTTCTGCTGGCCTGCAGAGTTAAGAGGGTTCTGTATACCTAACCAGATGTGTGTTTGTCTCTTGAGCTTTTGAGAGACACGTGGCCTTATACTCATCTTCCACACAAACTACAGACCACAGTGTCCACCCCTAGTTACTAGAAACTGTGTTTGGGCAGGAGGATTTTGGATGGTACAGGTGCCAGACTCTTTCCCCGTAGCAGGCGGAGAAGTTAATTGGCAGCATCTGGCTGTCTGAGAGCCCAAGTGCCCATGTATGCATCTCCTATTTCCACCCTACCCCTTTCCTTCCCATCCCTCCTTCCCTCTTGTGGGTGCAGCTTCCCCTTGATACTCGCACAGTGACACCAGTCTGGCTGCAATCTCCAAAAGTGAAGTATATGCGTGTGCATGCGTGATATGCTGGGGAGAATGAAGGCAAACGGGGTATCCAGGCCTCCAGCTGCCAAGGTTGTGCCAAGGGAAACGTGAGCAGACTGGCTGGCATCTTTGTGCCACAGCTAGCAGGGCCCTAGGGAGAATAGGAGGGATCAGATGCAGACTCAGGATGGAAGGAGGGGGGGGGCAGAGGGCTATTTACAAGGATGGTGGAGCTCAAGTTTAGATTCTGACGTGCAAAAACCGCTGGTAACAGAAGATGAACCAAAAACAGCACTGTTTTACAGTGTTAAGATGTTCAAAAAATATGACCCTCACATTGAGATATCAGTCCACTGAGGTTTTTATAGGCCATTGTTTCAGTTGTATTGAGGTCTGGACCATAGCAACACCTTTATTTTACTCCCTTTCAGCTATTCTGAACAAGTTATGGCAAGTTATACTTAATCAGTCTCAACTTATGCCACATCCAGACTTAAGGCCTGTATATACTTTAAATGTTGACTCAGATACATTTTTATTTGAGTCAACATATATTTTTATTTTTTCAATTTTTCTGTGTACTGCATAGTCTAACCTTGGGATGAATTTGCTGTGTCACACAGCAAGATATAGAAAAATGGAAAACTGTCTTGAATGTTTTACACTAAACTTTCTCACTGAAGAAGGATTGACTCCAAATTGTCTGGACATGGCCTTATAACCGTTCCCAGTCTGACGCACCGCAGCAGCTATTCCTCTAGGATGGTTGCTGGCATATTTTATTTTTGGTATTTTGTTAACACACACCTGATCGCTCCAGACCTGACAACTGCCAAAACATCTGCTCTTGTGGAGGTGGTCCCACTTGTTGATGATCAGTTTCTCAGATGCATTAGATTATTAGCACCTTGCTGCTACCTTTTCATATTAATTACTACAAAAGCAGTAAGATTAAATTTACTTTTACACACACTGCTTCTACATTTTGGCTTGGATTTTCTTCACTCACTTATAAGATAGTAATATGCTTTACACTGTTGATCATCTGAGGTTGTATTTAATACCTAGTTATAATTTTATTTATCAACTTTTTTTCTGTTATGTCATGATTGAATTGATTTGAATTGAATATTACTTTACTAATCAGCAAAGGGAATTTATGTTGCTACGGTGCAAATTACTTAAATATATATTATAAATATTCAATTTATGTATTCTGTTACTTTTTTTATTGATTCATAAAACCACAGAATTAAAGAAGGATCTACTTTTTATTACTTTGACATGATACTCTATTTTTTATGATATGGAGATTATTTTTGAATAGTTGGTAACAAATAAATAAATTGAGAGATGAAATTATGCTATGCCAATCATTCATTTTTTTATGTTGCTCATCATTAATTTTTAAATTTTTTTTCCACAAGAGCGTGTCACTAACTGATCAGTGCAATGGGCTAGCAGCGGTGAGCTCATCTCCCCTCAGAATGTAATGAAAAGTGATTTCAGAATGTGTCATACGAGTTGCACTGCCTTTCACAGGGAACATTTCCACGAAGAATGAGCTCATCACTCTGTTACCTTTTTACACACACTCACACACAGACAGCACTCAGAGCATTGCTCACATGAGGACTGAGACTATTGCTCGATCTTAGATCACTTGTCCTTCCGTTACTGACTTCACTCGTTGTCATCAGATGATGTTCACTTACCATATTTAGTCATACACACAGCGATGACTTCATTTGCTAAAATATGTGATTAAACATTTTTGCCAAAGGACAATACCCTCATACTAAAAAAAAAATAAAATATTGGGTGAAATTGCTGATAGATTTGAAAGTACCTGTTTGCTTTTTCTACTGTTATTTAGTACCATATAATCTTGAATTTGCTTGATGTATATCACAGGCCCTAATCACGCCAGTTTGAGTATCTTTTGTCTCAGGGCATTTGTCTATTATTATTATTATTGTTATAACAGCTCAGAGTGGCGCCAGTCTGTCTCTCTCTTCCATATTTGTGTATACTTGTACACACACGCACACACACACTGTAGATAATGTAATGGGAGTATAATGTTGCACTTTGGGAAATACTCCATCACGCAATTATAGGTGGACGGTCTCGACTTTCTCCTCTCTCAAACACACTCACACGAACCCAGCGCTAGCTCATCTGCTCCCACTCCCACCAGCTTACCTACCATCTCACACCGGGGGCTTAACGCTGAGATCATCACATCAGTGCATGTGTGGGCGTGTGTGATTTTATTGTTTTTAATGGTTGCTTGCGTGTATTTCTCTGTACTCCTCTTTATGCCAGACGAATGTGCACCTGCCCTGTTGCCCCATAGGGGAGTTGTGGCGCCAGAGTGGCGAGGCCATGCTGATCATCTGCTCTGTGCTAATTGCCCTGCTGCCCCATAAGAGGCAGGGGTGGAGGGGTTGGGGGGAAGAAACTGGCTATCAGACCCAGCATGCTCAGTCTAGCTTTGGGCCCTGTGGGATGTTTTTGGGCATTAAAAAAAAAAAAAAAATCATAAAAGCTTTGTAAAACATACAGTAAGTTTTTTATGTAGCATCCTCTTATTGTTTTCAACCCTTTAAACCTTATTTCCCCTAATATGTTTTATACAAGGAAGAACATTACTGTATATTATAACAGTTTTTCTTTTTTTCCTTATGAATTTCTGGCTTCTTTCAAATTATTTGACTTCTGACTGCTCATACCTCTCTCGGCTATGTGGCCCTCTACTGGTGCATGTAGGCAGTATATTAAAAATAACTAAAAAAAAGAAAAGTTAAGCTGTTATTGATGGCCTGTTTGTCTACATGTGCATACAGACTGCAAATGGTTCCTAAAACTCATCTGAGCATAAATGAAATCTTTAGGCCTGGTTGTGATAGGATATGTTTATTAATCAATTGTTTTTAAAAATTTGTCACTCAATATAGTACACATATTTTTGAGACTATGAAAGGAAGCTGAGAGGAAGAAAAGCCCTACATACACAGGGAAAACTAAAAAAAAAAAAGAAAAAGAAAACTGTTTCTCAACTACTTTTTGACCATTAACATAAAAAGATTGTTTGAAGAGTTTCAGTTAAGCCTCACAGAAACATCACTGAAGAAAAAGACCCACAATCTGCTCAAGTCCAACAATGGACTTGTCTACTTATCTTATCAGATCTCAGGGCTGTAGTTGAAACGACTGGTCACAACATTCTGTTAATATATTCATCAGAGGAACCACATTAGACTAAAGACTTTTTTTTTTGTTTATTAGGTTAGTTAATTTGAATGATGAGTCTCCATCACACATCTGGACTAGTTTTGGCATTTCACAGGGTTATATTAACTTTATGAACCAGTACTTGTTCTTTTATAGGCAGCTTTGATTACATAATATAATTCAATAGCATGTCATAAATTTATATAACTATGCAGATGATACTGAGCTATGTGTAGCTGGCCATGCAGCCAGATGACACCAGCTAGCTGCACTACAAGCATGTCTTAAAGCCATAAAGGCATGGAGTCCTTCAGGAATACACTGTTCAGCCATGTGGAGTTAGTGGAGTGGAGTTAGGTTTGCATGCAATATTATTGTGGGAAACTTTGGAGTTATTGTTGAACAGGATTTGGTATTTAATTCACATTTGGGAATTTTTTAGGACTTCCTACCTTTACCATCAAGATATTCTTAACATCAAGTCCAAGGGCAATGCTGTAAAACCAGTCAGTGCATTTTACATCAGACTATAACGGTTCCTTGAAATTACGCTGTTTCAAAAAAATTCTCTTAAAACAAAACAAAAAAAAGCTAACTGACCCAAAACAGTAATGCAACAGCTCTGAGAATTGGCAAGTGATCAGATTGATTTAATTTAGCTTTGCTTACTTTTCGTCTTGTGAAATCCAAAACTGAACTTAAAATTCTCCTCATATACAAACCTCTTAAAGACCCAGTTCTGCATCACTTAAAATGGGTACCAGGCTTCTCTTGTGGACTCAGCTCCCACTTCAGATTCATTTTAAAAATAATTTTGCTATTGGTAAATCTTACAGGTAAGTCTGGCTCACCCTATACAACTACAGGCTAAGACTGCTATGGAAACCCTCCAACATGCACTTTTCTTTTCTATTTACTATCCATGTATGTGTTTATCATTACTGCTGGACATCAGGAAGAACTGAATGTCTTTGTGAAATTATTTTTAACACATGAAAACTTCAAAAAAGGAAAATATAGATAAAAACAAGCTGACACTGATACACACAGCCACTCCTTTTGTATTATACATATCAGCAGAACAAACTAGATGACTTATAAACAGCAAAGGTGTTTTATTTAGATGAGACTCTAAGATTTATGACTTTTCTCAGCATTTTATGGAAATCACTTCACAGTTTATGTCCTCTGCATAATGTGAACTCAGGTGCAGCTCTGTGGGTCTAATCTGATATTGACCGAGCTGATTCGGCAAGTGCACCTTGAAATTCATTGAAGTCTAAAACCTGCTAATCCTGTGACAGATCAGTTAATTAAACTCACCAGTAATAAACAAATATCAGAGCTAGTACTGAGGGCTGGAGATAGGATTTTTTTTTTCTTTCTTTCTTTTTTTGTTTTTTTAATACATCCTCTAACATTAAGCAGCAGGTAAAGAGCCACCTGGTTGAAGACCACCTCCTGGATGTTTTGATGGTGCTATCAGGTGAGAATGTCTTTACTGTGTCATGTTTCAGTCTCATCAGAGGCTTGTTTCTGACCTGAGAAAGCCGCTAATGGCCTGTTGTCTCCACAGGTGAGCAACTCTCAGCTCCCTTGTTACAGGAAAGTCCATAACTCACAAGTGTTAATGCTTCCTGCAGAACCGCACTGCTGCTAGCTGGAGGATTTTACCAGTGGCATTAATCCATTTTTATTTCACAGCATCTGAGCTGAATAAAATGTGCATTTTCTCGATTTTATGCATACGTACGCACTCTGCAGTAGAACTCTACCCCCTGAAAACTGCAGACATGAATGACACGCAATGTCTCTGCTTAGATGCCAAATCACAGTCTAGGACCTCCTGCTGTACATCTGATTGTCTGGCCTTGGCTGTGGAGGTTAGTTGGTACCAAAGGACAGATTTTAATGAAGCTGCAGTCAAATAAGTGCATTGCACTGCCACATACAATATACAGCAAGCCAACCAAATTACAAAGCCAACATGGGTTGCCTAGTAACAGTGCCTCCAGAAAGCTTTGTTGAAACTTGATTTGCACCCCCTCACCCCCCCCTCAAATAAATAAATATATAAAAAACAGACAAATGCTCCAAGAATATGTATGCCTGCCATCTTGTTTTCATTCACACACATTCAGATATGTCCTCACTTTCTCACACATGAATATAAATATCGATGTTCCTGAGGAGATTTGGAAGCAGTTTTCCACTTGACTTATTCCATAAAAGTTGGAGTCGTGCTTTAAAAACAATGAGCCTGTCTAACATCTGGCATCATTTTAAAAGCACCAGGAAGTAGTGTGCCTCTTCAATTATTGGTGGAGTGACAAATGGGAGTAAAGAAATATGTCATTCAGTGTGAAATGTTTCCCAAACAAACTTGGTATTTGTTTCAACTGTGATGGTGAAAATCTGTGGAGCTTGACAGTTATACGGGCACTCTGGGAGACATTTAACCTTCCTAACATTTGACAGGATGACAAGCTTAAAGTGTCAACAGTGATATAGAAAATAAAAGGGAGTGGAAGAATGCGTTTGTGTTTGGCCCTTGTGAAATTTTTCCTTTAAGTCGCCTTTGTACATGAGAGTGCTGAGAGCAGCAGTGATTGGCGTGTCCTCTACGCTTGATTGATTTGAAAATATAGACAAAGTGTCGCCCATATGAAAGCTACCAATTTTAAAGCCTTCATCTCAACAGTGGTGCCATCAGAATCAGAGCAAGAGTGTGTAGCTACCAAAGGTTCAGAAGTAGAAAAACCCTGCCATGCAAGGTGACAACTCGTGACAACTTGCTGAAGGCTTCCTACTAGCTCTATGAAATCCCCTCCCTTTGCATTCCCGTCTTGTCTCTTTTTGACTTTGTCTCTTTTTCTGTTTGTCATCCACTCCCTGCATTTGTCTAATATTTCACTCTATTTCTCTTTGCTTCTCATCTCCCTTTACGCTGCAAGACTTTGATGAGATGCTCTGGAGGTTAACTAGCCCCATAGCTCGCTGCAACAGGAATGACCTTGATGTATCTCATGTACAGTTTGAGTTTGAGGTGTTGCTTCAGTGTGTGACACTTCTTATATCCCTGTTTCTATGTCTCTATAATCATTGAATTGTAAAACGATGTGTGAGTGTGTTACCATGAGGGAAGCTACTCTTTTTTTTCCCTTCATCCCATGCAGTGATAATTCTGTTTGGGAATGACAGCTCTGTGCCACGTCAAGAGATGGGCAGAGGAGAGACCCAGGGAGGTACCATTTAGATAAAACAAATTGCCAGCTGCAGAGCAGGAGCAGTCACCATTCAGATAACAGCCAAAGAGACCGTGAGCACCCTGGTGCATATGCTGAAGATTTTCCACATTTCCATATTTGTATATGTATAACCTGTTGTGTCTAAATAAGGACACAGCCCTTCCTCAACCAGCAGTCCTGGCTCTCCAAATCACAAGTTACAGAGCCATTTTCTCTGGCCTACAACTATAATACTGTGTTGGGAACACCAGCGTTAATTAAATCAATAGGCAGGACTTTTCCGGTCTCTGTCAAGGTCACACATTACCCACTAGAGAGAAGAAACTGAGAGAAGTGGGATTACTCACATGGACACAGCCAAAACAGAAACATGTGAATAGTGGAGGTGGCTGCTTGGGGTTTAAAAGAATTTTGTCCTTGCCAACCACTTCATTCATTCTAGTCTATGTATGTGTGTGTGTTTGTGTTTATGTTTACATATATATATATATATA
>JAOWBL010000019.1:15837254-15848197 GCA_028564865.1 Zenarchopterus dispar | reverse complement strand
GTGTGTGTGTGTGTGTGTGTGTGTGTGTGTGTGTGTGTGTGTGTGTGTGTGTGTGTGTGTGTGTGCGTGCGTGCGTGGGTTTGAATAGCTGTGTGCGTAATCAGCAGAGCTCTCACCTCAGCAGTAGGAGCTAGTGTATCATACACGCTGCCTCCAGTCTTGTCTGCTCTTATCAAATAATTGTAGGAGAAAAACTCATTAGAAATGCTTGAGAGATTACAACTTTTTCTTCTGTCCTCCAACATTTGTCAGGGAAAGCTTGCTGCAAGGGAGATACCATAAAAGTACAGGTACTTGTAAGGAGCACTTGACCATAAAATGCAGAAATTACTCTGGATTTTAGAAATCATGGCATGAAACGACCGATGCCACTTAAAAAAAAAAGAAAAAAAAAAAAAACACTAGTGCCTCTAAAAATTATAGCAGCAGTGACTTATGGTATCAGTAAAACTATGAATCGTGAGTACTTTAGATTTTGATATAGAAATAGTGGAAACATTAAGTGACATCAGTGGCAACTGACTGTCAGAACAAATACATTTTATGTCGATTATCAAATGACTTATGTGTAGAGCCAGTAGGGGTTGCAAAACTGCCTTGAAAACGACAACTGTGTTGGGGGAAAAAATAAGATAAGAACCAAAGGTTTTATTTATTCACTATGCAGCCATTCAGACTGGGTACTGAGAGGATTCATTGTGCTGTCCTGCTTTTTTTAGTGCAGCTATAATAAAATGCACAATTTTCCACACAGCAGCATGCCGCAGTACAGTGTTTGATTACCTTGTTTGATTTCACAAATTGTTGTAGCTTAACTGTGGCTGTTCATTGTGGTTTTAAGACCTTCTTTGAGGGTTTGAACCTGGTCAATTAAACTAAATTGGCAAAACTGGTTGTTTAGTCAATGCCTCATCGCGTTTTCTCTGGCAGATTTCAAAATAAAACACAGCTTGCCAGTTGAAGACATAGATGACATAGATGTGGACTGCATGAGCAGTTATAAATGAGGTCCGATTAAAAATTACGAGAAATGATGGTCTAGTTCGTGGTCACGTTCCTTTGATTAAGAGGTGGACTCCACCACTACCAACGGAGCTTATCAAGAAAATGTTCAAAAAAAAAAAAAAAGAAAAGAAAAACTAAAAAGTTATACATAAAAAACAAACCAATGTATAATTTTGTAGGGCATCACAATCCCTTTGTAGATGTATTTAGGGTCATATTGGTTGAATTCACAAAGAACTGATATATTTGCAGGTGTATCACATTCATTTTCACATTTAAAATGGATTACCTCAAAATTGGAAGAAACATTTCCATTGCACAATGCACATTTTTTCTATCAAAGTAAAATACCCACCCCCCCATCCCCTTTTGAAACTATAAAACATGTGTCCTTTATTACTGCCTTTTAGTAAAATTGAGATGAAGTGCTTGTTTCCACATGGCAAGATCACACAGTATAAGCAGACTCCAGTAACAAGTGGTTTTGGTGTAAGGGGATAAGCAAAACAATTTATTTGCTTACATTCACATTTCTTTCTTTTTTTTTCCTTCAACAATTACCAAAATGTGTAAAACACTACAGGACAGTAAAATTTAAAGTGAACCTATACTAAGTCATCCAGCAAATAAAGGGTAATAGCTTTTTGCTGGTAACTAAACTTCTCCTCCATCTTAGCTCTTGCTGTTCATTGTAAAGCACAGTGTTCATATTAAACTAAACAATACAGCTACTGTGGCAGACTGTTTTCACTTTATTTTAAAGCTGCATCATTTCTCTTAGCAAGGTAGAAGGGGAGCAGAGAAAGGGCAGGCCTGTTTGATTCGGCTCACAGCATCAGTATTAGTATTCATAGTCATAGAGAGGTTTTATCACCATATTTTTCTCTTTATGTTCTCTGAGCCTTGGTTGCAGACAGCTTAGCCCCACCCTCTCATATCTCTTTCCCTATCTGCTCCCTCTCTCACCGTCACTGTCTCTTCCCTCTCTTTCAGATGCACACATGGAGCTCTGCACACGCAGGCAGAGGTCAGAGAAAAGGGATGAGAATAGATAACGGGAGATTTCTGACTGCATCAAAGTTAAAAGACAATTTGATGTAATTTCCAAGACAATCTTTGGAAACAGCAGAACATCTCAGGAACACCAGAATAGCTTTAACCTTCTAATGGTTACTGTTATCTCATACAAAATGGAATTAAGATCTATTGCCATTTGTACTGGTTAGTTTGTTTCCTGTAATGTATTTTTTCATATAAATTCTATCCAACGTCTATTCAGCTTTGGATACCACAAAAGATGTCGCTATTACATTTTTAGCTCCATTTCTTATAATCATGATAAGCGAAGTATTGTCCGGTTATTTATAAGAAAATATTTTATTTCCAAACTCGAGTCACGATTCTCTGAAGCAGAGTGAGATGAATTTTATACATAAATGACACTAAACCAAATTGAACTTGAAAAATCTGAGGGCCAAATGCTAAAGAAGATGTAATGATGGCACTTTGTTAGGCATTATTTTCTAATGGCCATCTACCATGATGGTATATTTATAACACATTTTTGATACATATCTAACATTTATATACATGTATGTACAAAAGTGAGTTTTTGCTTTTTTGCTTAAAGCCGGTTTAAAATCACACATGACTCTGGACACACTCCCTCGCTCAGAGACACGCACGTCACACACAAAGATGAGAAGAAGAATACCAGAAAAATCCCACTTATTCTCAAGAGGAGAAGGTTTTGGACTCTTCCTTTGCTGATGC
Organism: Zenarchopterus dispar; assembly: GCA_028564865.1. Lineage (NCBI taxonomy): Eukaryota > Metazoa > Chordata > Actinopteri > Beloniformes > Zenarchopteridae > Zenarchopterus > Zenarchopterus dispar. The sequence continues at coordinate 15,845,419 of JAOWBL010000019.1, read as the reverse complement.
TCTGCTGGATTCATGGCTCTGATTCTGCTCCTCTGGTCCCTCTGTGTCTGAACATTTCCTTTTGTAGACCATCCTGACATGATCTAAGAAAACCATTCTCTCTTTCTCCCCGTGAGGTAACCATTTCCACAGGGACTCAAAAAGAGACAACAGGCTTTCAACTCGCTACAATACTAACAAGCCTCTTTGAAATGACCCCTAACGTTTCCTTCTCCAAACTATTTCCTAATTTCTTTGTGCTTCTCAAGTGTCCCCTGGCCATCTGGAATTGAAAGCGCCTTATTTGCCCAGCCTGCCTGTTGACAAAGCGTTTTTCTTTTCATCTCACCGGTAGGCAGTCTCTGCCCCGGAGTTGTGGAGGCAGCAGTCTGATGTTTTCTTGTACTAACCCCGGTGGAGGAGGCAGGGCTATGACACTATTAGTCACCTCTGACACAGTGCAGACCCTGCCTTTAAACCAGATGGATAGAAAGTGTAGTGAGAGAGAATACGCCACAGAGTAGCCTCAAAAGTGCACGCTACCCACAAGGCCAGTCCTTGCCCACTATTAAGGTGAGATTCGGTTCTCATGGTCATATCAAATAAAACTATTGATCTGAGCATCACAGTGCAGCGATGTCACATCCAATCACTTCTACTTTTTTCTTTTTAAATCCCACAAATAAAAGCAAGATTGTGATTGATCTCCTTCACTGTATTGAAGAAAACCAGCGGTCACTGTCATCTGCAGTGGTTTACTTCACTCACACTGTTGTGATTGAATTTTTAACACAATCCCATGTGCTGGGAGTGTTCATTTACCATGTTTAGTTGTGTACTCTGTGGAAGTAGGTCTGAAAGAAGTTTTTTTTCTTTAATATTTATTTTATTTATTTTTTATTCTTTTTTTTTATTGTGTCTGGAACAATGAGAGTGGAGTGAAGTGAAGTGGACACTGCAGCTATCTGCCTGGCTGCCTCTCTCTTTCCTTATCTCTGTGTTTTACACTGTATGCCAAGATCCAATCAATAGCCACTCAGGCCATGGAGACAGGAGAAGGTCAGCATCCGTACTGCAGGAGTCGAGGTAGGCAAACAGACTGAGACAAGTAACACAGACGGCACACCTTGAGCTGAGCATCGCAGGAGGATGCTGTGTTAATGGAAGACTTTACAACCTTCATCATCAGTTTTTACAACTCAGTTGTAGTTTTGACTTAATGTGACAACAGTAGAAATATATCATAAATAACAATTGAGCTTGAAGGTAGTGACTTGCATGTGTATCTTCTAAGCAAGTTTTTGTTCACATGATACATAGTCATCAATTAGCAGAACAGCCTCCATGGTGATAAAATGCCAGTTTTAATTATAGAGTATAATTAATGTCAGGTTTCTCTGATAACTGAGTTTTTGACATGGGAGGTTATTCTGTGATGGGTTTGTAATGAAGAGAGCTGTCCATCCACTGACTGCGCCCCAGCCTCATCCTCCCAACCCCACCCCTCTCCAAAACCAGCTCCTGAATGGTCTTTCAACTCTTCATGGTGAGGTGATGATCAAGAGTGAAATCGTGGGATAGACGTGAAAATTCACTTTGTATTCCAGTTATAAAAGTAGAGACAGGCTTTGATTGAAAACTGTTAAGACACATAGAGACTCAACCTTGTATGTACTAGAAACAAATGTCACATTCATTTTTACCCAGGTGCTGTAAAGAAAAAAAAAAATCAATAAAGATTCTGAATGCTGTTTTACAAAACATCAGAATCTAAAGCTTACGGTAACCTTCAACAACGTGTTACATTTCAATAAGTAAAAGGTACTTTTTTTCCATGATGTAAGCATGTTAGCTAAAGCTGACATTAAGGAGTTGAAAGAACAATATTCCTCTCTAAAGTATGTCAGGATATAGATTAAAAATAGCTCAAAATGAAATACCTAAAATTCTCAAATATGTACTCATGTTAAAATTTAGCATTCATTAGCAGGCAGTGTTTTACCTTTCTTTTTTTTTTTTTGACTCCACTGCTTCAAAATCTAGAGCAAAAAAGATGATCAGAAACATTTGTTGTTTGTCTACTCTCCTTACATAGTTTTGTAGCCTTGTTGGCAGCTAAAGACAGCCAGAAGCACTTCACCAGTTAAGCAAGCTGGCAACACTCATGAAAGTAAACTGGTCTTCCCCAAACTGAGAGGAACACAACTCAAGTTAATGTTTCTTGTCTCCGTTGGTAGCACCTTGTTCATGAATGCACCAGCTGTGGCCTTACACATCAAACAAGAAAGAAGTGTTTTAAAAATGAAGAATGCCAAATTACAAAGACATGGCTTCCACCTGTATCAGTGGATGGCGATTAAAGTTTTATTCTATGTTTATGATTTCCTTTGTTCTGATGAAGTTTGTCTCTTTTGTTTATCTTCCGCTTGTTATCAACTTTACAGTCCTTGCTTTACCTTTTGCCTTTTTTTATGTTTTTGCCTTTCTCATTAATTATTCTCTCTGCCTCAGGAAGTTTAGCATTTTACTTGACAGCAGCTAGCAGGTATCAGGAAGAAAGACTCTTTATCATTGAGTTATATGTTAATCACTGCCTACAGCACCTCTGGATCAGAACTGTAAGGAAATTCTTTGGAGATGGAAAGGTCATCAGCGCAGGTTTCCTGGCAACTCTTGTTTTTTTTCGCTGCTTTCTATTTTGCTTCATTAGTGAGTGACCCTTATTACATCAGATGCTTCTAACTATCATGTTAGCTTCTGTAGGTCAGCACAAGAATCTGGAGAAAAAAAGAAAAGAAAGAAACTAGACTGTTCTTTTTGTACCAGGCAGTTGACTAAGGAGGTGATCTGGAGGGAACAGTAGATAAGCAGGTTTATGATCTATATCCTTACGTTATAGTACTGTATGGCCTCTTATCTCCAACTAATGGTTCCCTGAGGATCCTGTCTGCTTTATTACGCATCTCCATCCTTGCATCTCTCCCATCTCTCTGGTGATCAAGAACACAGTAATGAGGGAGAGGTGGTAAGGATTGGGAGGAGGTGGGGAGTGCATTAGGCATTGCTCTTAATGTGTAGCCTACTGTGAAACGGGAGGGAATGCAGATCGGCTGCCTATGTCAGTGGTGTGTTTAACTTTACAGTTTTACAGAGCCAAACTCAACTGTGCGTATGTGTATGTGGAACAAAGAAAAAGGTGATAAATAGATTAAAATATCACAGGTGAAGGTCTGAGGACTTTGTTTGTGATGTTCACGGAGCACTGACCTCTTGTTGAACCTTATTATAATGCTGGCACAAAAGTACACAGATTTTGGGTTACTCAGACAAAGATAATATTTATTTTGGAAATTGGAACTTATTCGTACCTAAATGGCTTAGCACTCGGTCTCCTCTCGCTCTCACTTTCTTTTGTCTCATGTTTTTGCATGAATATAAATGAAGCTAATGGGGGAAAAAAATCTCAGAGACGGTTCATGTCTCTGGGCATACAGTGCACTGAAGTGGTTTTCTCTGAAAGGATAGTTGAGAATTTAGTCCTATAAAATTAAATAAGAGGATGAACATCACTCCAAACGGATGTTTTGTAGTAACCGGCAGACACAAATCGCTCTCTCTTTGTCTCCTTGTGTCCCCCACTTCTTATGTTTCAGAGGGAAATCTATTCCCATCCTTATAGCTGTGTTACAGCCATGATCTGTCCTCTTCTGCCGATGGAAATTTACAGTGCCTGCTTCTGAGATAACTCTCACGATCGAGCACTGAGCAGTCAAGCTCTCACTCTGTCTCATTTGGGTGTCAGGACTCAGTTCCCTTGGGGGACACAAAGAGGAGCAAAACAGATAGCATTTAAGGCTTTTAATAAATCAGAATACACCGTTCTGACAGTGTAATTGCTTTCCGTTGCCTGGCCGAAATTCAACAGCATGAGGGGGGAAAAAAGGGACAAAGAGGGGAGAAAACAAGAGAACGAAAAAGACAGTGGAGAGTAATGCAGAGCGTGCTGTACAGTAGATCATTTGTTTGAGGGAAAAGAATGAAAATTAATGAAAAGAGAGTTGCTCGCCCTCAAAAGGCAGCCAAGCTTGAAATTCACTTTGAGAGAAACTTAATTTGTTGTAAATGGGCAAAAAACATATTACTGCACAGCTCATGGAGGGTGTGCGTGGTGTGTCCGTTCGCTGCGTCTGTCGGCATGTGTTTGTGGCAGATGAGGAACGCTATGCTCTGAATAGCTCAGCTGAGAGGTGGGTGGGTGGGGGATTGGGGGGGACACAGGAGCCTGTTAATAACTTCAGTAACAGCATTCTCTTTCTACATGACTGCTCTCCAGCACTCACTTCTTGCACGTTAGAATACAACTCTAAGATGTGGAGAACTTGTCAGAAGTTACTTGCAAAGAATAAAGTTAGGCCCGTTCATGCCAGGCATGTTCACGTTCTTTGATGCCTGTGAGCTTTAGCGTGTAGTGTGTGAATATAGTTTTATTGGTATTAATATGTTGGTATTAAAGTGGAGATAAAGAGATACACTTTCAAGGCACAACAAACGCAGCATGATGTGAAGTTTGAAGGAGATGAATAAATGGGAAAGATGAATATTTCCACTCTAATCTGCCTTGCACATCTGAACATTTCATAACTTGGCATAGACTTGTGTAATGTCAGTCTTTAAGTTCATAGTCAGTTCAGACATCTTGATATATCTTTGCATGAACAGAAGTTTTCAGAAAAATCTGTCACTGATGGTCAGGTTTTGGATTCTTTTCATTTTCCTTCCACTGTTTTCTCTATAGCTTGTAAAGCTTATGAGATCAAATTATGTGAAATCTGAATTCTTGAACTAGCACATATTTCAACATTTTGGTTGCTTTTTAAATTTATGTGCATTTCTATGCTGCAACACCCTGCGATTGTATGTAGCTGCAAGGTGATCTGTGTGTTTACTATAAACTGGTTGGTGTTTTTGCCGGGTTAGACTACTTTTGAATCCCAGATGCAGAGCATTGATTCAGCCCAAAATGTTAAGTAAGCTTGAGCCAAAAGCCAAGTATGACTGACAGGTCAGGGTTAAACTCACTGATTGTAGACTTGCTACAGATTTATCCTTGCCTCCAGTTATTGACCTCACCATTCTATAACTGTGTGTCTGATCAGAATTCTCTATGAAGCAGGTCAGGTGTCACATGTTGTCAAATTGTTGACCTGAGCCTGTGCGAGCTTTCAGCTGCTATTTCCTGTGTTCCCACTTCACAATCCCTCAAGTGGATGAAAGGGTGTGAATGCTTTATGTTGTTGCATGGAACATGTGTACCAGAGCTCTTCAATCTCAATGTACAGCCCTCACTGACATTCTGCACTGAGTCCTGAAGGGTCAACATTTTCAGACTATTTTGTCCACATGGCTTCTTTGCTGTACTTGGGTACTAAGGGTTTAATTAAGCTGAAGGCAGGAAGTGCAGGGAGTGTCAATGAAAGAATATTGGTGAGATTAATCAGATCTTTTATTTGTCTTTTACAACTCTGTTCTGGTATTCGCCACTCTCATCCATCCTTTAGCAGAGGCTCCAACTCTTCCCCGTCCCTCAGGCTCCACCCTTCCACGTTGGGCCAGCAACTCGGCATGCCTGGGGGCCTGGACAACCCTGATAACAAACAACTTTAGCCAAGCCACTGGCCTCATCATCCATGCAGAGGCGTTTATCCACCACAAAAAAAAAAAAAACAAAAAAAAAACACTCATCATTCCTGATAGGTGTTTCTTCTCAGTTTTTCTTTGATATCCAACACCTGACTTGCAAAAAATATGTCTTTTTCCTCTTTTTTCCCCCCTGAAGTTAGAGAAAAATTAGGGAAGTGATGGGTGCCATTTTTCCTCTTCTTTTTTATTCTCCCTTGCTTTGATGTTCTTCCCCTCTCACTGTTGTGTGTATCTGTTTCCCTCACATACTTGGACATCAGTCTAAGTGTGGGAGAGATGGATGCTAGAGACGCTTTCTCTCTCCTGAGGTATCATGTCTCCCCTCTCTCTTCTGCAGAGCTCGTCTGCACCTGCATATTATGATATAGTGCCTCTATTCAGCCAGTCGATTGCCTTTAACAGAACTGGGGCTCACTTGCCAAATTGAAAGGAATTGTGGCCTCCATTTCATCAGAGTCACAGCAGAGCAGAGTGCAGGGCCCACAGGGCACTCAGGGGCATGAAGGAGACGTGCGGGGTCTCTTTTTCTGTAGTACTCTTCTTCACAATTTCTCCCTCTTGTACTCTCCCCATTTCTTTCTCTCTCTATTTTTCTATCTCATTGTTTGATGCCATCTGATGGCTATGGAAACGTTTCACAGAAAATGAGTATTCGGTTTCCCATCAATCCATTTCTCCATTTCCATGCAGAAGTTCCTGTTGATAGTGAGGGAGAGAGAAAATCAACACCAGTCTCAAAGAAAAATGTCTTCATTTTCCATTTCTTTGCCTCATACTTTTGAGACATGTAATAAACTTGTGCCTTCCCTTTTCAAGTTGCCTGCTCAATTCTTTTGTGAAAGACAGAGCTTGAAAGGAACCATCTTTCTAACAAATTCATGTGCAAGTCTGCTTTAATGAGAAAGGAATGCACATACTTTCAGCTTGTTATACCTAGTGAAGTAGCAGACAGCTATGCAGAAACAGCTGTGAAACTTATTTTCATTTGAGTACATAAAAGATTTTTAAAATAATGTTAATATATGACAATATGTGACAATCAAAGAGACTTTCCACAAGGAATGAATGACTGATCCATGTAAATCTCAAGCAAACTATGAATAAAAATCTTGACCTTAGTGTAGTGAATCTCAGTGACATTGATCCAAAGATAGAAGCACGTGACCTTGCTAAAAGCAAGGAATCTCTGCATCAATGTGCAAAAATTGTTCTGTGGAGGTGGTGTCCATCTTTAAATACTTGGACTGCACATCTCCAAAGGCCTCACATGGACCACTAACACAGCCAGTATTGCCTCTCTAGGACGTGTGCCAAAGCAGACTGGCCTGTGCTCTGCTGTCCAGACCTTTTATTGGTGCGAAGTGAGAATACACCCAAATTCTGTAGGTAGTGCTCCAGGAGTATAGGATACTGGGTCAGTTGCTGCAGCCATTTTGTCACTATACAAACAGAGCAAGAGTTTGCTCTGCGTTGCCCGGAGTAAGATGGATTTCTCGGTAGGAGCTGGACTCCATCAAGGCTTCTCTTGGCTAGTTCTATTCATAACTTTATGGAGAGAATTGAATTATCTCCTTTTTGCAAATTATTTGGTCCCGTTAGCATCATCAAGTCATGTTTCCAGCTCAATGGAGTATTTTGTACAGATGAGGATCAACACCCTCAAATTGTGAGTCTGTGATTTTCAGTCAGGAAAGACTAGACTCTCTGGTTTGGGGTGAGGTGATGCCCTAAATGGAGTAGTTGAAGTATCTTGGGGTCATCTTCATGAATGGGAAAAATGGAGTGTAAGACAGGTGGATTGGTGTACTGTCTCCAGTAATGCAGGCTTTGTATCAGTCTGAAGAGAGAGCTTAGCCAACAGCCTGATTGATCTAAGTTTTGGCAAGCTCCATAGAGAGATATTCAAACGAGACTTGAGTCACTCCTCTTCCACATGAAAAGGGGCTACTTAAGGTGTGTTGGCCATTTCAGGTTTGAATGCCTTCTACAAGCCTCTCTGAGGCAAGAATGCCTTGGTGTTCCCCCAGAAGAGATGAAGGAGGCAGTCAGAGAGAAGCAGTTTTGGACCTCTTTGCACATTCAAATAAATTTTTATTGATTCTGCTTCTGCTGAGACCCAAACTCATGTAAGCGAAGGCTGGTGGTTGGATTATTTCCCCAAATGTCTGGAAATGGGATCTCCCAGTCTTTTTGATTAAGAGTGTGTGTGTGTGTGTGTGTGTGTGTGCTTATGCACACACACACATACATATATGTGCCCATGGTACATATACATTGGCAGATTGAGGAAGCGGCTGATATCGAGAAGTCCTACCGCTAGCTGAAAAAGCCTGACTGAAGGACAACATGGAGGCATTAATCATGGCAGCACAAGAACAGACCTTGAGCACAAGAACGATAAAGGCCAAGTGTCATGGGCTCAGGTTTGGTTTGTTCATGTCTTTTATTTTGAAGGTCTTTTCTGATCAGTTACTGACTTCCCCTGC
>JAOWBL010000019.1:15812918-15832799 GCA_028564865.1 Zenarchopterus dispar | reverse complement strand
AGAAGACAGCAGTGGTAATTGATGTGGCAATACCAAGTGACAGGAATATCACAAAGAAGAAACAGAAGACACTGGAGGAGTACCAGGGATTGAAGGAGGAGATAGAGAAGATCTGGAAGGTGAAGACCGCGGTGGTGCAGATAGTAGTTGGGGCACTTGGAGCTGTGACCTCCAAGCTGGTAGAGTGGCTCCAGCAGATCCCAGGAACAACATCAGAGATTTTGGTCCAGAAGAGTGCGGTCCTAGGAACAGTGAAAATACTGTGCAGAACCCTCAAGCTCCCAGGCCTCTGGTGGAGGACCTGAGCTTGAAGAGGGCAACTGCTCACTGAGGAGTGGACGAGAGTAGAGTTGTATATTAAATTCTACTTTTTCCTCCTTTGTTTCCATTATGGTCAATCATGGAATGATTGTTTTTTTTCCAACAATACCTTTTAGAATGTGCCTAAAGTGTACCAAAATGTAAAAAATCTAAAGGGTGCAAGAACTTTCTGTCTGCTCTATAATTAACTTGTCAAGTTAAGTGCATTTACACAACCTCCAATTACTTATTATGTCCTAATTCTTCTGTGGCAGCATCCTGTTACAGAAAGCTGGCTCAATTCCAGTTTCACCTAATGAAATCAGTTTTCTGTGATATAATCTAATTAACTTTATATGTACATTTGTACCCATCTGCTTCAAAAGTTAGCAGCAGAAATGACTTTTTTTGTCTGACATCTTAAAACTGTTATTTCTCCCTGGTCATCTGAGAATGTTTGAGCCAATGGTCCATTGTCCAGAACAAGAAATAAATCCATTCAACCTATCTTTTAGAATAACAGACTGACAAAAGTCACTTATTACTGACAGCACTCACACAAACTCTTTCTTTCCCAGCCTTTTCACACATCCAGTTTTACTCCCCCTTGTTTGGTTGCAGTGCAGAGAGGTGGGCAGATTGGTGACCTAATGATTGGTGAACTATATGTCACCTATTGAATTGGTGACATATAGTTTGTAAATTGTACATGGTAATATTAAAGGGGAAATGTGAAAGCACAGACAGATGAAGATTGCAACAGCCACACATGTTCATCAAGACATACTTGTATATATATGTGCCTTACTGCTGTCTTTTTATTGAATTAACCTCAAGGTTCAGTACTTTTTTTCCTCTTGCTGGCTTTCAGAATGGTTAGGGGAAGTGAACGCCCAGGGTGAGGGAGCACAATAGGAAAGACTCTTAAAAGGGCAGTTGTTTTTTTTTCCCTTTGGTGTGTTTGATAGAGACTCCTTATAGTATGCCATTGTAGAGCTGTCAAAGTACTTCTTTATGAATTCAGTGAGACACTTGAGAGGTACATAGCGCCTTGTCAAGGGCTCTTCCAATGTCCATCTTCTTTCATTTGTGGATCAATAGTTGTCTTTATTTTTGATTCCTTTTTCTTTTTCTTCTTCTGTCTCACTCCATTCCTCCATTTGTCTTTGACAAGGCAGCCCTAAATGTCTGCTTTAACTAGCTACTCACAGCCCTCCTCAAAACACATTTACATACGCATCAATCAAGCTGTCAAAGGTAAAGGCATGACGCCATGTAATAACCAGAATTGGATTATGGTCTTGTCTCATCCCTGACACTGACTGCTTGGCTGGCTGGCTGACAAGACTGTTGATGTGCAAGTTAAACAGCCTGAATTGTTATTGGCTAGTGCCCCCCAGCCCCCATACCTCCACCCCCATCCCACCCCAGTCGTTTTTTTTATTTTTTTTATTAACCACACTTTTGTGGTAAATAAGGCCTACAATATCAAGGTACATGTTTTCAACTCTTTACTATAGCACTAACTATTTGCAATCGATCTTGTCTTGTAAAAGTAACTTTAAAGTAGACTGTTTATAAAAGCATTAAAGGATTTGGCTGTGCACTTGAGGGAATTTTCACTACTAGAAATAAAAAAAAATAAAAAACTCAGATGAGTGGTACAAGTTCAAGGTTATAACCTGCCTCCACATTTGGTTTCCAGCTAGGTGGTAGTGGCTGATCAGTGCAAAGATACAACTTCAGTGATGTAGTTAGGTTGAGGGTTTAAACAATTTTAAACTCTCAACCTTACTAGATTACTTGATAATTTCTTGATTATTGATTGAGTGATCCCCATGTGAATTCTTGTGTGACATGTAAGGATTTTTATGTGAAATTCATGCATATCCTCATATGAATCCAGGGGAATCAGTGTCAGGGTTCAGGAGTAAAAAGACTTAAATGCAGAAGACTGGGACTCAGAAATAATGAGCAAGCCCTTTAATTTAAGCAAAATGTGATGCCATTGCAAGATAACCCAAAAAACAAAGTAGCATCAGTAGAAATATCAGGAGCAAATGACAACAGACCAACAGGAAAGGAAAACCAGAATAAGTTATACAGGTGCTGATGAGACACAGGTGTGAAAAAGTGGGAAGTCCTCCTAAAACAAAAAATAATACTTCTCCATTTTTTAAAACCATATCTGAAAATGTTTTGAAAATAATAAAGACCTAATTTAAAGAAATAGCAAACTGCCCATTAACTCCATCCATCCATCTGCTATCTGCTTCTGCTTATCCGTGGTCGCGTTGCACGGGCAGTAGCCTAAGCAGGGAGGTCCAGACTTCCCTCTCCCCAGCCACTTTGTCCAGCTCATCTGGGAGGATCCCAAGGTATTCCCAGGCCAGCTGAGAGACACAGTCCCTCCAGCATCTCCTGGGTCTACCCCAAGGTCTCCCAGTGGGACATGCCCAGAAAACCTCACCAGGGAGGCATCCAGAGGCATCGTCACCAGATGCCTGAGCCATCTCATCTGACTCCTCTTGAGGCCAAGGAGCAGTGGCTCTACTCTGAGCCCCTCCTGCATGACCATGCTTCTCACCATATCTCTAAGGGAGAGTCCAGATGCCCTGAGGAGGAAACTCATTTCCGCCACCTGTATCTTCAGTCTCATTCTTTCTCTCACTACCCACAGCTTGTGACCATAGGTGCTCATTAACAATAATAAGAAAAAACGTACATAGTAAAGCAAATGTGTAAGAGAAAGAAAAAATTAAACTTTAACACTGCATTCACTAATCTCTTCTTAGCATGCATTGTTTTAAAATGAAACCAAAGGTTTTTTTTTCTATTTCTTGAAATACACTGCATTACCAAGGTTTATTATTAAACCATTGATCAGTAATGTGCTAAAGATAAATGAATGGTTGTTATCACTTGTTGTTTGATGGCAATCATTTGATACATCACTATCAAATTTTCAGAAAAAAAAGGTATACTCAACTAATCCTATTGTTCTGAACAATTGAGCCTAAAAGAAACCTATGAAGTTAGTGAATACCGATTGTTTCTTTACATTATGGTATTGTGTATTGAATTATATTCAATTTCCTTTTCCTATGACGACAGAGTAGCAGATCTCTATCTTCTTTTGATAAATGCCTCTAAATAGTTTGTCTGTGATGCTGTTGTTTATGATTATTTCATGTTTGAAGAATGTGGTTAAAATGATAAACTTTGACAAACAAGTTAGGATGTGCCAACAACACCATGTATTTAAATGACAACAAGTGAAAAGTATATTATTGCTTTCGTTAAAATATCTGGGCAGGTTAGTGGTTTACACTGTTGCCTCTGAATACCTTCACTGTGAGGCAAACCTTCTTACCTCGCAGCAAGAAGGTTCCTGGTTCAGTTACAGGGTCCAGCAGGATTCCAGGTCTGTATGGAGTTTGAATGTTCTCCCCGTGCTTACGTGGGTTTCCTTCGGGTGCTCCGGTTTCCTCCCAAAGTCTGAAAAACATCTATGTTAGGTATATTTATGTGTGTCTCCCTGTATTTGCGGGGTTGCACAGAAAGGGTGTCCTTCCATTTGGCGCAAAACTGCACCAAATCAATGTGCGGATTATGATCTGCTGTGGCAACCGCTCCAAGAGTGATTAAGCTGAAATAATTGATGCTCCAATGTTTCATTTCTGGAGGAGTAACTGGACATCTATGGATAATGCAAGGGTGGCAGATGAACCTGAAAAAGCAACCGCTTGTGCAGCATTGTTCTCATTCTGTGTTGTGACAGAAGCTTCATGTTACTTCTGTATTGTCTGTTACTTACACATGATGCATACAGACACACCCTTGCAAATTTTCATTTTATAGCCACTGAAAAAAAGGAAATAACCCAATCCCCAGCACGCCTGACCCTCAACCCCCTGGGGAAAAAAACAAAATCAACAAAAACATATATTTCTAAGTTACAGTTATGTGCCTTGTTTGAAGCTATAGTCTCACTTGAAAAAAGATGGTCACAAAATGTGACTAATGGCCACAGTCTGAAGCCCTGTTAAAGGCAGTCTGTTGGAGCCCCTGTTGAGTATGATTGGTAGTCCTCTCAGACCTGGAGGACATATCCATCTTATTGCAAAGTCAACTGGTAGAGGATTTTCACCTTGAACAATAAGAGGTTCTCCAGTTGGAAAACACTATCATGTGACTCCACAGATGCTTCATATAGACAACACCAGAAACGAGAAGGAGTAGAGATTAATTGCAGGAGTTCTGAAAGCAGAAGATGAGTCCCCGGTAATTAAATACCATAGAATTTTGTAATTTCACCCAACTGAATGGGATTTGTACAGCTGGGCAGACAAAACACTCTGATTCTGAAACACTCCCAGTGTGATATGCAGCCGTGTTCGTTGATGAGACATTATAAACCCACACCCAGCTGGAATTCCTGGGTCATATCAAAGTCACGCTGTTTGATACACCCCACCTCTCCACACCACCCTCCATCTGTATCACTGAAAGCTCAAAGCCTAATAACAGTGCTTTCACTGCTTTTCTAAATAGAAAATATTATTAGTAGCACTACAAGAGCTGAATATCTTGTGCTGTATTACACGTTGCATTAGGCATCTGAAAAATTGCCCACTCATTTCAGTAGATCCTTCCAAATAATCATCACTGTCACCCAAACCATGTTACAGCTATAACTGTTTCAGGAGAACCAGGTCTCTGTTGTTTTGTCTCTAAAGCCCAACAAAAGAGTTATCAACATGTAGTCACAGGCTAAGTATGGTGACATAGAAAGATGGCAGATTTTACTCCAACTGTTACTGTTAAATGTGATGATGTGGTCTATGTTTTCACTTTCCTCACCTCACAATGCTACTGTCTCATGGCAGAGAGTTTGACTACGAATATTTCACCATCCAATTACCTGGTGAAATTGGCTGTTTAATTTTACAGCCTCAATGAAGGGGCTCTAACATAGTGATGGCAATTCACTCAGCCCCCTAACGCCACCCCAGGGCAGCCTGCTCATCTGAGAGATCATTTGGTGTGTATGTGCATCTGTGAAAGAGGATGTTTGCAGAGTATCCCGAAAAGCAACAAAGGAGTATAAATCAAGCAAGGTGATGATAACTTTGGTGTTGACACTGTGATCCATCGTCTTACCTCCGCACTGACTGTTTTTATTTTAGCCAGCAGCAGGCTGCGACTGAGAGGCTTTCTACCACAATATAATTGTTTACAAGTAATGAGGTGGAAAAAAAGGACGAAGAAAGGGGGGAAACGAGAGAGAGCTGAGAGTGACTACTGTATGGAAAGATACAAGTGAGAAAAGAAGTTCCAGGTTGTTGTGTATATAGATCGGTTCAACCTCTGATGCCAAGGGCTCAAAGGCCGCCATTGGAAAAAATGTTCATGATATGATCTTAGATCAATCAATTAATGTTGTGGAGTGCATGGATTCAAAGATGTGCAAAAAGACACACCACACATTGTTGGTGTGCCAAGCTATGCTTCATCCATCCTTCCATTTTCTGTACCTGCATAATCTTATATAGGGTCACGAGGGTCTGCTGGAGCCTTTTCCAGCTCATTACAGGCGAAAGGCAGGGGTACACTCATCCTTTCACAGTCCATAACAGGGGTTTAGTTTAGAGAATTGATATTTGGTCACTTTTTAATTTTATTTTATTGTTTTTTGTTTTTTTTTTACTTCCTTGTCTTATTCATCTTCCTGTCTCTGTAGTCTTTCCTTTTATTGATTCTTTATTCCCCTTTGTCCTATTAGCAGTATTCTATTATGTTGTATTTATATTCCCACCGTTCCCTCTGGTAGTTGTCAGTTTGTCTGGTTTCCCTGTCTGTGCGCTGTTCAAACACAAACCTGGATTTCCCTTCGTGTACCTGGTCTTTTTGTTTCCTTTTGGATTTACTATGTGTTCATACTACCTACACCCTGAACATCCAGCTGCCTTTTGTTTATCTGTGTGCTTGTCCTGGTTATTGCCTTCCAGAGAGTTTAATTAACACACACACACACACACACACCTTGATTGCCTCCTTTCATCTGCATTTTGGTCCAACAACAGAAACCACAACTTCTGTTGGAATGCTGTTTTATTCACAAATAAATAAACACTTAAATTATTAGATATTCCTTAAAATGAATAAATATGCCAATGAAATAAGTACAAAATAAATTCATAAAATCTTAACTATTTTTAAAATGACAACTTATTTATTTTATGACACATTATATTATAATGGAACATTTATTGATTTCATGACACTTTTATTTCATAGTGCCATATTTTGTGTTTGTGAGACGTTTGTTTTATAATCAATGTGGTTGGTAGTCTCTCTCAGTAAGTCTTAGATGCTTTTAGTCTCAGACATTTTACAATAGTCAGTTAATAAACATCCAGTGAAGATCCAAGTCCACCAAAAAATTTGGTGCATTTTGCTTCAATTCTTTGTGGATGTTTTTAGCAGTTTTCTGTCTTCTTACAACTTTCCTGTCCCTCATATGTTATGGTGTAGGGTTATTGTGGTTGGGTTTTAAGTGTGTATACTTTTGTCATGCTTATTCTTTTAGTTTTGCTGTTTTATTAGTATCTGGATTCGATTTAATGTTGGTGTTCATGGGTCCGATCTTGTTTTCTTCTCCTTGTTTAGTTTTCAGCTTTGCCATACTACACACTACATAATGTGTTTTTCAGCTGCTGTTTATCAGATGGTTCCAGCGTGACTTTAAGGGTGAGCGAGGGCCAGACAGAATTGGTCAGGTACATCAATTTTGATCAAGAGAGAGGAAAGAAACACAGGAAAAAAAGAGAGAGCAGGAAGGCTGTCTGCAAAACATCAAACTTTCCACTGTTCTCTTAGATCAAAATTACCACCTTAGATTGGAATGAGAATTTTAATTAGAACTTTGGGCTATCTCATCTCTGAATGTGCGAGGAGCTAAAAGACTTAATTCCCTCCACACATTCCCAACCCCCAACCCCATACCCCCACCCATACCTTCACAGGCCACTTTGTCCGTTATTTAATAGGCTCTTTGTTATCTATCTACTTGGGCTTGCCAGGTACTTAGAGCCCCTCCATTGGAATATTAGGTATTCTGATGAGGCAGGCAGCTGTGTGCTCCACACAGATGGTGCCCTGCTGTAATCAGCACTTTGAAAAGAGCTGTTCTCATATCTCCCCTAAACTTATTCTTTTTTATGATTACAAAACACAGAGCTGCAAATTGTTATGAACAAGATAGATATATTTACTGGCAGGATAAAATACAGTGGCGCCCAACAATTCAATCCCTTTCAGTTTGATTCGTATTGCTGAGTGCACTCTCTTAGATGAGGACATTTGGTAATAGGGGCAGTGAATAGCATTCAAATATGTCCTTAGTAAAAGGGGTATTATGTGTTCGAATGGGTTGAAATGCAGTCATTGTGGAAATTCTGTACTGTGTATTCAGTCTCATCAGGATGGTCAAGGACAGAGCCATAACCTTTATGACAGTCTGTGCTGCAGTGGATAAAGTCAGGATATCAAGTAACAATTGACAAATATCAGCCCATAATGAACTATAAAACACACTTAATCTGTTAAAGAGGTTTCATTGTGCTCTTTGAAATCCTGTTTTTCTTTTTTTCCCACTCTTTTCAACAGGACTGCTGCTTTTTTTTTGTTTTTGTTTGTTTCTCATCACCACATCTTTTTACAGGGAATATGCTGGCCTTTAAAAAGGCATGTTTTAGGCCAAACCATGATCTTTACCTAACCAGTCACTGTCATAAATGATAAAACTAGTGTCATGAGAAACTTAGAGATTGAACACATCTATGACACCTATCAGACAAATAGAGAATGCTACTAGAGTTAAAGTGGTCTACGTAAATATGTCCAAAACACTAAAACAGCCATGACACAGGAGCCCTGGTATAATTCTCTGTAATCTTGTAAAGAGTGTTGGGCCTGAACTAAAAATGATTAAACATGTTGTGTCTCTTTTTCTACGTGTCTCACTTTTTTTTTTACACATCTCACAAATGTTCATGCTCTGAAATACAAAAGAATGGATTTCAAAGAGCACAATGATATTTTAAGTGGAAGTTAAAGATCTCTTTCATTGGTCACATTTTCTCACTTCTGCTGGTATTTGTGTCTAAAAGGAATACATCCACACTACAGAGATGTACCCTGCCTTTAATCCATGCATTGGGATGGCTGTCAGCTGTTAATTTAATGTTTTAAATGTGGTCTTCTCTGTGTCCTGCTTTTATTCCTGTGCTAGAACACTGAATCTCTTCGTCTCTCAGTACATGGGGCCACTGCTTTGAAACATGAAAATGTAGCTCTGTGTACCAACACACCAAGACGCTGGTTCAACAACAACAGGCATTTATCTAGCCATTAGAGCTGCCTGCCTGGTGGTATTGAAAATTATTTGACGAGAAGTGGTTGTTGTTTCTCATGGCCATGAGTGTCACCCTTGGAGCATGGAAGTAGTTTGGAGTTCGCAGTCAGAGCCGCCAAACACGAAACAGTGGAGAAGGTTCAGCTATCATTAGCTTCATGGTACCAGCTGCTAACTTTGTCAACCTAAAGGTTCACGTTATCCGCTACAGTTACGTTTGTAATAGATGATGATAGAAATAGAGTACATTTTCATAGTGATATGTGCACAAGACTTTTTATCTGTCCTAGAAGTGTTTAACAGTTTCACAGCTATAAAAAAGAAATGTTCCTAAGGTTCATTATCTGTTTGACACTTGCACAAAACCTTATATAATTAGCTCTTCTTGAGAATCACAGTTGTATTCAGACCTGTAGGACTGAATTGCTCCAGTTCTATAACTGGACATTGCATTGTGTAGCAGAGTCAAAGGAAACAATGCAGGGCAGTGTTATCTGCTGGTTGGTGGGATCAGATTAGCATGTTCAGAAATCCCCAGAAATTCCTGCCCATTGAACCAGGCATACCCCAAGCTGTGGCAATTGCTAAAATGACAACTTGAAAGAACAACAAAAAGGAAGAATATTTAAAAAAAACTTTGAAGAAAAAAAGAAATTGTAGTCTAAGCAATATAGTATTCTTTGTCTTTGCAGATGTGTCACTCCTATTGTCTAATAACAAACAGTGAACATGTAATTATTTGTTTCGGGTCACAAGATGATATGCAATTGCATTGCACTTTTATTTATTTATTTTGAATATGGTAAATAATGTAATTTCTATAATGAAGTAGATGTGATTTAAAACCTTTCACTGATTAAGTGAAAGAGGAGGTTATCACACCACAACTTTTACAGAGACCATGATGCATTTTCCACAATCTTAAATCTCATCCTAATTGTACGTTTTAGCATTTTTCAAAATAATCATCATCGGGCAAAAAGATTTACCAGGTAATAGGCTGGGACCTTATCAATGGATCAGCACTGTCTGTAATTAGAACGATAATCACCTCCTGATTTTTACCACAACTGAGTATTTCACTGGTCCCTGTCATCATCCTGCTCATCCCTTCTTCCATTTTCCTCTTTTTCCCTCTGCTCATGCTTTTATATTCTTATTCTGTCTCCACTTTTTTTTTCTTGATCTGACTTTTAAAAAATCATTTATCACTCTATTGCATGCTCCTAACCTTCCACGTCTCTGCTTCCCACCCCAACATCCATGTGAGTTTCAAGCCAAGTGAGTGAAACGTTCTCATTAGTAGTGCATTGAGGCAGCATACCCAGAGTCTCAGCAATCTTCACACTGAACAGCTCAGCATAGCTCTTAGGGGTCAATGAACTAGTTAAGAAGTGATGTTTAACATCAGACTGTTTGTCAAGGAGGGCTTTAATTTGTAGTTTCTGTTGCTTGTGCTAAGATGCTCCACTCCGTATGTGTTCTGAAAATACTCATACACACATATAAACCCAAACATGATACTTTTGGAAACACAGATATTCTTAACTGGATACATGAAGGATTTGACAGGCTCAGTAAAACCAAAAAAAGAAAGCTCATTTTTCTCAATCTACTCCATTTAATAAAAATTCTGCAGGACTGTACACCCTGACCACTGGTCAGCTAGTCTTTATATAATTCTGTTTATTTTAACATCATGCGTTACCATCCATTATCTTTTTTTTTTTTTTTTTAAATAGCTGTCTGCATACATACAAATGATAAGTGCATTATTTGGAAAAATCTTTTTGCCAATATATATGCATTTTAATCTTGCAGCAGTTTTTTTTCTTGTTTGTTTTGTGCATATGTTTGTGAAAGTGAATGTGCCCTCCACCAGTCCTCTTTGACAGACTAATAAAACATACTTAAATAAGAGATAAAACCCTAATTCTGCCAGAATGGGCTAAAACCACCAATCTGTGGTGTACTGTGAAAAAAATAACAACAAACAAACAAACAACCCCCCACCAATCTGAAACATGAAAGGACAGGACAGAAAAAGAGCCAAAACAGTGATGGGTGCGGTGTGTACAGTATAGTGACTGTATGGTGTGTACAGTATGATGTAAATAATTGTGTGGCGGGTTATTACAAAAAGGACAAAGATGACAAGACAGGTACAAATAAACAAAGTACAGATTACCTCCCCATCTCCCCAGCCCCCACTTATCCCACTCTATCCACAGTGATGGTGCCATCAGGAGCAACTGGCCCAGCAAACTGCCACCCTGCTGTCATCAGATAAAGGAAAAAGAAGAACACAAAAAAGGAGAGACGGGAGGAAGAAGAAAGCCTGTGCAACATGACCGGAACTAAGACGGTTGCCGGCTGCTGTCCCCTACCCATCACCTGCATGTAGCTCAAGAGGCAACCTAAGGACAGCCCCCTCCTCAAGCCAAAGGGACCAGCAGGCAAAGCCCCACCCAAGGATTCGTTGGAGCCTGTCCCAGCTTTCTTTCAGCAAGAGGCAGTGGTACACCTTGAACAACTCCAGACCATCACAAGCCCACACATAGACAACCAAATACAGTGACTCCTGTGGACGATTTAGAATTACCTGTTAACCTGACGTAAATGTTTGGACAGTTGGAGGAAGCTAGAGTACCTGGAAAAAAACCCACACAAGCACAAGGGGAACATGGAAATACCATACAGAAAGACCCCTGCCTAAATTCAAACCAGGAGCAAAACATACCAAAAAGAAATCTCATGTAACAAAAAAACAAAAGGACCAGACAAGACCACAACCAAGTTGCAAAACAGATGGTGCAGATGGAGAAGGGGAAAGACAAGACAATAAATACTCACAGGAGCTGACAAGACACTGGTGTGAACAATCAGGAGGGATTGAAACAAAGGAAGTCAAACCAAGATTTAACAAAGAAATAGACTTTCAAACGAAACACAGAAATACCAGTAACTAAGACTAAAACAGGATAACAAGAAAAATGTCAATAAATACAAGAAAACAAAACCATGACCAAAAAAAGGAAAAACACTTTTTAAAAAATAATAGTTAAAGGATAGCTTTAATTATAGCTTTAAGAGATTGTCCTGACATGCTCTTCAGTTGACTGACTATAAATAAGGACAAATGGATGGAGTAGGTGACGTACTCAGACAGGCACTTAGAGAAAAAGATCACAACCATGATGAGATCCAGAACTCTTGATGATATCTCTTCAAGAGTTTTGGCTCCAAACCTGTGGACCCATGCCCTTCAGTGAAAGCGTCAAAATGGTAACAATTTTGTGACATTTGTTTGGTCCGTGTCGCAAAGTAGACAATACACTGAGCTTTTAAAACTGATTAAATTTAACTGCTCTTTAATTATAAGATTGTTGTAGATATTTATTAATAATGTGATTAGGTTTATGCATATGTTTGAAATAATGTATGTGATGCTGTATCATAGTCCTAGTTTGGAACTCTGCAGAGTTCCAAACTAGGTTTACACTTAAGAAGGAGAGTATGTAGTCAGCTACACCTAACAGTTGATTTTTTTTAAGGAAATTGCCCATTAAAGCTCTCTCAGGACCACAAAATTTACACATCAGGGTCAGCAAAGTTTTGATAAATAATTTACCCATATGCGGATCCAATAGCATATAGCCTGTGTGTGACTCTGGATTTTATTCATGATAACAACAGGGGCAAGTGAGATAAGGATGAGCTAATGGGATGAGATTTTGAGGTAATGTTTGGACATCACTGTCTGGCTTCCTAAAATCCAGTACATCACAAGGTCAGAGGAATGCAAGTGTTCGTGACATAAGGTTTCCTGTAACTCTAAAATGTAGTGGAAAAATGGCTTTTTGCCAGCTGAAATGTGATCATGTCTCCACTTGCATGATAGGGTCAGGTGATGTGGGCTGTGGCACTAAGAAGAGGAGGGAGAGAGTAGGAGCAGAGGGGACGGGAAGCAGGACTTTGTTGCGTGACCAGGAGCCCTTGGTTAAAAATACAACAAACTAAATAAAAAATGTATTCCTTTTGAGAGCAGAGAGCAGCTTCCTCTTGAGCGGAAGGAGAGGACATCCACCTGCACATTGCTCACAGTCCTCCTCCTGCTGCTGCTGCTATTAATGCACTACCTCCAAGACCTTGAAGTGCAGCAATCTGAAAGTGAGCAAGACATCTGGCATTTACAGATTATATACTCTAACACATAGGTATTCCTGGAAAACACAGGAGTACTTGACAGTATAGTCATATGCTACACAGTGTATCATGATTCAGACATACACACGACCATCTTTGTTCATAGCAATTTAAAAAAAACATGATTCTATTCCCCCTCGATCATTAAATATTCATAAAGACCAATTAAAACAGAAGCTAATCTGACTCTCTCTATCACCTTTCTATCAGGTCACATCCTTTTTGATCAAAGACCCCATGAGTCTAGGCTTTCTGCCCATGATTGTCCACTTATGTCTTTTCAGTAGTCAAACTGTCAGTTTGAAGGCAGCAACTTGATCCAGCCAGATGGTAAATGTCCCCTTCATGCCATACCCTAAGGATGAAGTGGCCTTAGGTGTGACATAGCATCGGATGATGTATTGACTTTTAAAATTAAACATTATATTCTGTAAAATGGGATTGATATTAAGTGATCTAATTGTGAACTGCCACTATATCTAAAAATATAGATTTGTAATTTTTAATCAATATTGCTCAGCTCTAACATGACACCATGGGTTATTAATGTTTGTCTGACGGTGCAGAGTTTTGACAAAAGGATTAAAGCCTGTTGAAGTCAGCTGGAGAACCATTTCATCTCCTTCATTTAAGAGACACTCAAAAGGAAAGACAGAGTTTTTATTTAGATTAGTTTTGACATAGATGTTGATGTTCTTCAGCTTAGAAAAGACCATTAAAGTCGTAGAATGCATGGAGAGGTTTTTTTTGTCTTTACATGCTGTGACACATTCATTGTATATAAATTGGAAAGCACTTGTTTCTACTAAAGAAACATGGAATTTAATTTTTATTTTTTTTTCTGTCCTGAGTTATGTCAGATCTGTAGTCAATGTTGGATGACTATGTCTTGTGCTGGGAGGCAATGACAGTCCTTGAGCAAAAAAAAAAAGATAAGATATTGAAGATCAAATTCTTGATTGTTGCATTTCCAGTCAAGTCTGTTGTCCAAGTGAACATTGAGGAATCAATTCTCCTCCACCACCTCCACTTGACCATTGACCATTGTAATTCAGTAGAAGAGACTACAGCAGTGTTTTCAAATAGAGAATGATAGTCGAAGCAACACATACGATCTGATCGAGTCTGTGCTTCTCTTACGTCAGTCCACTTCTTGCTTCCAGTCCAAACCATGAGATGAGAGGGAAAGTGTGTGTGTGTATGTGTGTGTGTGGTTCCTGAAGACACACACACAGACGTGTGACAAGTGTTTTAAAACTCAAACATGAGTCCATCATACAGCTTGTACTTGTACACAAAGTTTAAACTAACCAGGAGGGCATGTATAAGAAAACGTGTCTGCATAAATGGGGAACCTAAGAACTCCTGCTGAGCTAAGAGTTTCCAGAGTGACCTCTTAAAGAATCAATGACAACCTCTTGACACTGGGGACCAATCAATGACTTGAGAACACCGACAGCATACTTGATACTTGAACACACAGCTGCACTCGCACACACACACATACAGATGGACTCTATTCCATCACATCCCATTGGGCTGTGATTGACCCCTGCCTGATGGAGCGCAGGTGGAGTGACCTGGTATTTACCAGAAAGCACAGAGTCAATCCAAGCTGCAGATACAAAACACTGCAACATTATCAAGACCATACTGTTGTACCTTTACTGGATCTGAGTATTGGGGAAACACAATTAGTTATTCAAATCCTAAGTCATACTTCACACATCACTGTTATAAACTAAAATAATTGTTCTATTATAATAATAATTATTTCTTTTAAAGAAATGATGGCAGCTTTTATTATGCAATGTTGAGTTGTTCATTTCAAACAATGGCTTGATCAGTTCAATACTAGCTTAGATCACAGTAAAGTTTAAAAAAAAAAGTTTTGAAAAGAACTTTAAAAGATTTTTATTGTTATTACCATCGGTGGTCTCTTCTGCTCTGAGTTAGTTTTATTTTTAGGAAACACTCCAATACTGACAGTGTTGTGAAAAGTCCACCTTGCTTTTACACTTTTATATTTTCATCATTTTCTATCATGGGCCCTCAATCAGCTGTAAGAAATAGAAAATGAAATTGAGCTCCTTCCATATGGGACTCTGAGCTCAAGCCTTCAGAGGTGTCAATAAACTTTTTATCTTTTTGTGACTAAAACTTGTGTTCCTGCTCCTCACAGCTTCTAACTTGTGTATTGACTTGCTACTTTTCTCATCACCAGACCAACCATATTGGCGTATCAATAGACAAGATGCAAGGTTGAAAAGTTCACCCATCTTTCCTCCAGGGCCTAATTGGAGCTGAAGGTCAGGAGACGTGTATTTTTCTATTGGCTTATTGCCTTTATGGATCCAAGAAGAGTGGTGAACGTGTATGCGTTGAAGTCTTAAAAGTATTCCAGTCACTTGTGTGTCTCTGCCTTTTCCAGTTCAAAACCTGCTATTTTTCTTTTTTTTTTATTATTTTCATGATATTCTCCAAAACAGATTTAAATGTCTGTTATCTTCAAGTGAGCAGACAGTGAGAGACATATTAGAAAATAAATTAAACAAAATGTTGCGTGACTAAAGCATTTTCTCCATCACAACTTTTCCATTTAGTTGAGTTCAATCAGGTATTGAAATGGAGTGCTGAATAGTTCTTTAAAGCTGAATCAGGCCGGACCGCTGTGTTTACTGGTAATTAAGCGGGACAATAATTAGCTGCTAACAGAGGAAAGAAGGTGAGGGGAGGGGGGTTTGAAGGAGAAGCAGTGAAACACAAGCTAACAAGAGTAACACATACACACTTACAATTAAACTCCAAGATGGGAGAGATGTACGTGACTTTTCCCCAGGTCAAAACAGCCAAAGCCCTCTCCAGATGTCCGGATGGATTTGTTGTTTGGTGTCTGCTAACTTTGAATTGCTTCTTAGAGTGAGAGTGGAGCTGAAAGAGAAGTTGAGGCAATATTGAGTACGCCAACAAAGGAGACAAAGTTATGTTTCACAATTCGTCTCCCTTTCTCTTTCGGTCAGGAAAAGGTCAGCTTGCTGCCAGCACTGGGTTACTGGAAACCTAAAATCAATTCAATATTGGAGCCAAACAAAGCTGCTATGACCATAAAAGTTACCTGCATGTTGGTTTGTTCCATTAGGCCACATTTGCACTGCAGGGTTTAAGTGACCCAACTGCATTTTTGCCTCCTTTGTGGCACACATTGGGAATGACCAATGGATCTGTGAGCAGTAAAAAAAAGGGCATGGATTCAGATATCTTCAAATCAGTACCAGGGCTTATTCACATCTGGATATAAACCAGATGTAAATCAGATATAAGACAGCAAATGAGATTTCTCCCATTAATCCAAATCAGATGTCTTAAAAAATGTGACAGTGGTGGTGGTCACACGCTTCTCTTTCTTCTCTGCTTCAGACTATGCCTAACCTATGGCTGACCACCAGAAATGCTTCAGAAAGGAACACAATAATGACTAGGTGGACTCCAATTAATGCCAATTAATTTTTAATGAACCAATTGACAGCATACTGTGGAACACAAGAAATAATGTAGGTCCTTGTAGGTCCATCTTCCGTTTCACCTGCATTTTTTGAAAATAGCACCAGTTTTTCTCCCTTGCTGCCTAACTGTTCTGAAATATGTCGGGTCAAATGCAAGACGAATCTGTATGGAGATATAAAGCATATATGTAGGAAGACCCAAAGAAAGAGCTGGTAACCAGAAAAAGATCTGATATTGATACAAAACATTGCTATATAAGCTCTAGATCTTATAGTGTGGCGCGAGTCCAGTTAAGGCGTCCCCTCCTCTCAGGAGTCAATCTGCCCCTGCAGATATTAAACAAACACGAAAACAGTCATTTGACTCATCTGTAATCACCTTAGCTATATCCGCTGGAACTGAAGGCTTTTAATTTGCCGCGCTTTTAATTTGTTTTCACAGCAGTTTCAAGCAAATTGAATTTGTTAATTAAAGCAGCAAAATGAAATGCTGAGCATTATTGACGAGGTGCTAATTGGGTTAGTGTGGAAATTGGAAGTAGGGGTGAAGTGGGGTGGGTGGGGGCTAACGAGAGGGCAGTGGGAGCTGAAGAGGGTGTTTTGGGGTATCAATAGTCAGGACAAATCACATTACAGAACACTGCAAGAAAGACTATTTGCCAAGTGGGCCCATGGTGGCTGCTTTATGCTGTGTGTTTGTGTGTGTGTGTGCATGTTAGACACAGAGAGAGAGGGGAAGAGAGTGTTTGATGGTGGGGCTTTAACTTTCTCAGTACCAGTTAAAAGTGAAAACAGTGACTCTAGCCAGATGAGGTACAAAGCTCAGATACGCGATGGAAAGGCTGGAGGAGGATGGGAGATTAGTCACATGTTTGAAAAGGATGCTCTCACCCTGAACCCCATCAACCATCATCCCCTGCTGTGACCCTGGTTATGTGATAGGGGGATGTTTGTGTGTGTGTTTCCATGTATGTGTGAGTGCGTCAGTGGGGACAGCAGGGAGTTTGGATGCGGCTGATATTGCTGAGATATGACTTCATCAGGAGAGCTGGGGGTGAATCTGCACAGTAATAATTAATGCACAGGAAGGTGTAATGTCAAGGGTTTTTTTTTTTTTTTTTTTTACAAAGGCTCTGTAAATACACACAGAAAATTACCCAGACCTTCCTCTGGCAGTTATCATTATTGTTGTATTTACGGGTGATCACTACTCCTTGTATGTGAATGCTGGTGTAACACCTACCCCCCACCCCTCCCAACTCTGCAGTTCCATTTAGTCCTGCATGTTTTACTGTCTTTTGGGCTTCTGTGTTAATTTTGTATCATTTTCTTTATTTACTTAATGTTTTGCTTTTTATTAAAACCATTTTTTTTTTCAGTTTTTAGCCTATATGAGTGTAGATTTTGCATTGCCTCAATATTCAAATCCTAAGTTTTTGTTCCACAATATGGAACTGACAAAAGACATAAATATAGAGGAGTAAATATTGCCTGTATGTGTGACACTACTTGGGTAATTTTAAATGTGTAAGGTTGGTTTACTGGATTCTACATATGTGAAACTTATACCAAATATCTAGGAGCTGTACTGTTTCATGTGCCATTAAAATTTGAATTTCCATTCGGTTTTCTGAGCTTGATATGTTTTTGATATTATCAGTGTTTTGAATTCTTTCAAAACAAAAACTAAGCTAAAATGTGAATTAACTGTAATTTTATCCTCAGATTATTTCTGTTTTCAAGTGATCAAAACTACTAATTGCTGCTTGAAAGTTAAAAAAAAGAAAGGAAAAATAGTTGTTTTTGAAAATAAAATGTTCTGCTGTATATGTGGAATACCTAATAATATACCCATTCCACATCTCAAATTCTTTCTTAAAGATTTTAAAAAAACTGACCAAGTAGACAGACGACGACTGAGGCTATGGAATTTAGTAATATTGACTTTGAATTCATTTGAAATGAGCTACAAAATGATGGGTGGGATTTTAGTTCCTCCTCTCTTCTTGCCAGACGGTTCTCTGTCCCCTCTGTCCTTCTGCTCCCTCAACCTTTGTGTGTGTGTGTGTGTGTGTGTGTGTGTGTGTGTGTGATAACAATCAGCAAATATGAGGAGTAAAGTCTGCAGGAAATGTTGGAAAATGGGTTTTTGTAAGATTGTCCATAAATATTTAATTTAGTCATATAGTGAGGGTTTAGTACAGTAAATTAATGGTTTTTCCACTGCTCTCTCTCTCTCCATTTTACTCCCTCCTCCTCCTTCTTCTCTTCCCACCCTGATTAGGATGGTGGTCCAAGCTGCTATGTGGCCTGCTGATTGGTTCTGTTAATGACCATATTTATACTGATTAGAACATTATAGATTTCTTTAGGGGTTGGCAGTTGCCGTTCTCATATTAGAAAACGATTTATAAAAGAAAAAAAAGAAAAAAAATTCTAGTGATATTCCAGAGTGACTAATAGAAACTAATAACCAGAGAGTCAGATAAAGACATTTATAGAGAAACTGGACAGTTTGTCTTTTAGTCAGAATATCAATTTTCTATTGGTTTGAAGACTTTGCAAAATTGCATCTTTCCAGTTATGGAGGTAAGGATCGAACTTTATCAAGATCCACATTTATAAAACAGTCCAAAATAGAAGAACTGATCTACGCTCTCAGCTCACATTTCAAGTCCAGATAAAAATAAGTTAATTTTCCTTGCACATAACACTGTAGCTATTTTCTGTTTAATTCGTGACTTCACTTTCTTGCTCTGTGTCTCTGTTGTTTGCTGCGCTGCTGGCATCACAGTCCACAATATCTGGCTGGACTGCAGTGACAGCTGGAGCGGTCATCACCTCTGACTCCCATCTGCTTTCTTGTTTTCTGACCTAATAACACTTTAACTGACAGGTCCAGGTTAAATTCACCTGTGCCAAACACCTGTGGATTTTAGGCAGATGAGTTTTTGCAAAAAAAAAAAAAAACTATTATATTTTCTTGGATTTACCTGTCGCCTACAATAACAGCTCCACAATGTAGTATTGATTAAGCCGTCAATGATGAGAACTGTATTAGGAGTATTCAACCATGAAGAGACTTTGATTCAGACTTTTTTTTTTTTTTTTCATTTCCCATGTAATGAATCTCACCTACCTAATATGCAAAGCTAAGGTCTTCTTTTTATTCTTTTACGCTGCTCCCTTCAGGAGTCGCCACAGCAAGTCATCCGTCTCTACCTAACTTCATCCTCTCCATCCTCTTCTCTCACACCAACCACCCTCATGAACTCCTTCACTACATCCATACATCCCCTCTTTGGTCTTCCTCTAGGCCTCCTTTCTAGCAGTTCCCACTTTAGCATCCTTTTCCCAAGAAATTCACTATTCCCCCACATGGATGGATGGATAGATAGATAGATAGATAGATAGATAGATAGATAGATAGATAGATAGATAGATAGATAGATA
>JAOWBL010000019.1:15801900-15812081 GCA_028564865.1 Zenarchopterus dispar | reverse complement strand
AAATCCACTGGAGCTGAAACAAGTCGACATTCTTATCTTCCAGTTAAAAGTACAACAGAAACAAGCAAGTCCTATTTTGTGTTTGAAAAGTGTCCATTCATGACCATTTGAGTGACTGCTTAATACAGACCTAATAATTGTAGTACTTTTAGATGTTTTTATTCAGTCTTTCAATATTTGCTTCCATCTGGTTACCAAATTAAAAACTTTTCATGCACAATCCTAATATATTTGATGTCGATTGTGTTAATTAATTAAGAGGTACATTGCAAGGCTGCTGTGGGGTATGAGCATAAGTGTAACCCCAAGGCTTTGTCAAGTACCACAAAAGATACTTTTCAGTTTAAAACCCCATCACACACTTGTGTGACACTTCAGTCACACAAATGAATGATCAAGTAATTCCCTACCGCTACAAATTCAGCTTTTGTTTGTTTGTTTGTGAAATAGCTTTCTTGTTCTATTCAGGCAGTAACTTCAATGATTGGCTGTAAGTTCTCAGACGAGTCCCATTTAAATCAAAGCTTGTAGCAAAAACAGTCAACACTGCATTGTATTAATGGATGGAAACCTTTATTTGATTTATTTTTTGTATAGAAATCCAACACTGCTCAAAACGTTTATGCTCACTAGCGTTAACGCACACTAACCTAAACAAGGACTGGTGTCATAATCGGTGACATGAATCCTGTCTGAAGGCTCGCTTTCAAGCTTTTTAGTTATCATGTCACTCTTGCAAACTCTTGCGTAGTTCAGAGAGATTCGGAAGTGATGATTGCAAATATCAGCGTGAATCTGATCATAATCTAAAGGCGGGGGGCACATACACATTCATACATTTCAACTTAATAGGAAATAAGTCCAAATGAAGAACCGGTGCAAGAAAATTAAGTATAACCTTACTGGTTCCAGAGGAACTGAGAGTTTTATTCAGCAGCTAGGTGCTTCTGATTAAATACACTTGAATAAGTGATTATCAGCCATTCTGATCACCTTTATAAAAGTAGAGGTTTGTGCAGTTTGTAGAACAACTTTCACCAAACCCTTCAAATAATCCAAGTTTGACTCAGTTTGAACTCTTATACCATTACATGCGCATCTGATCAATACAAGCTCAGCTTATCCAAACACGTCCTCAAACCTAATTGAGAGCGTAGCTTGTTTTCTAATGACACATTTGCAGTTGTAGGGAGCTATGAAACCTTTGCAAAGCCATAAGGAGACATCACTAACCTCAACCTCCTCTAGAGAATCAGATTCATGTTCCATGTTGGATGATTACTCTCTTTTCTGTTCCTTTGATTTTACTTCTTTGTTTTGGTTATGTTTATTAAGCATCTGAAGTCCTGACTTACACTGAGGAAAATATTATGATTTTTTTGCTGATTTTTTTTTCTAACTCAAACCAACTAATTTTTGTTGCGTGAACAGAACCATTTTTTTGTGTACAATAGTGATACCTCATGTGAGTGTCAAATCCAGCTATAGAAAGACCTTCACCCATTTCCACTCCCACCTTTTTGTGAACTCCATTGCCTTAAAGACAGCATTTGGTCATAGTGGCAGTTATTGAAGCAGTTGATGTGTTTTATTACTGACACAAGCTGTCACATACTAAAAAAAAAAAAATCTCATTGTCTGGGAATAACTAAAGATCAGTAAAGTTCAAAAACACCTGAAGCATTTGATTACTGATTTGGACATCGATTTCTGTGGCAACAGTAAAGCTATTAAATAAAATGTAAAATATCGGTCTGAAAAGGTTCAGCCATCATGTGAAGGACAATTAATTATTTGCTCCTGAGCAGGCTGTAAAGTTTCCCTCCATCCATCTGAAGGCAAACTTACTTAAATTGTTTCATAAAATTCCATCATTTACCATCTGTAGCTGAACATTGGTCAGCAGGGAAAATGGCTGAAAGAGTCAGTGATGCAAGGAGCTATAATCTGTTCCCAAGCCACCCTGTTGTTTGTTTTGAAAAGAGAGAAAAGTAGAGGCAGAAAAAAAAGGAAAAGAGGCTGAAGAAACAAATGGACCTATCTTCTTCCTAAAGCGCTGCTTTTCCAGCTCATTTATCAACAGCAGAAGAAGAATTCTTTTTGATTGGCTGATTACCAGAGGCATTCATCACTCGCAAATGTATCCCCACCAGTCTGACACTGCCATTTTGGATAATTTGTTAAGGATGACAAAGAGGTCATTGTTGCCTTGGCTTATTTTTGACCTTTTTAATATTAGAAAATTAATTTTCTATCCCAAACAAATGTATTAGGTCCTGTCATAGCACCTAGATGGATTCTGCACCCTGAAATCCTTCCTAATGTCCTCCTTCTCTGACTCCTATTGTTTTCTTCTACAGTCTCTCTCTTTGTCTCTGTCTTCCTCACTCATCGGTCAGGTTTGCCTTGTGCGAGAAGCCGGCAGCCTGTGTGTGTGTGTGTGCGCCATGTTTTTGTGAACATTTGAGCCTCTCTCTGCCTCCCTGTCTTCTTTCTCCTCACTCTATGTGTGTTAAAATGTCCTCTGGTGCCATTCAACCATTTCTGATCCATTTCTGAGATTTACGGCCAATTTTACCCCATCATCCCTGCGTCGTCTGAATCCCTCTATCATCTCTCGCTTTATTCTTCCTCTGTTGGAAGCTGAATTGTCTGCTTTTCAGAGGAAGATCTCTCTTACACTGGCAATCTTTATGCTTTATTTCCTCAACTTAGTTCAAAGGCTTTCAACTTATCTTATTTTATTACATAATATTTCAAATTATTTTCCTCTCGCTCTTTTTTTTCCCCCCAACAGATCTTCATTTCTCTGTCTTTCACCTTCCGTCTCTACTCCCTCTTATGTTTTCCTGGCAAGCTCTTGGAGCAGATGTGGCAGCTTATGCGTCACTAACAGAGCCGAAGTGGAGGGCTGCCTGTGCCCGTTCAGCCTGATTACAAGTCACCTCTGTGTTCATAAACATACAAATAACCACCATCAATGTGACAGCACCGTACAAACTGAGAGGGTGCGGAAGTGAGAGAGAGGGGGGAAATCAAAGAGATGGAGACAGATGAAGGCAGAGTTTTGTGTCATTTACTCTCATCCATGAAGCAGGTCGTGCCATCTGCCATGTTCTGTCACTGCTACATCATTAGAAGGTCATTGACCATGTGGCCCTGTGACCTGAACTAGCATGGCGAACTAATGAAATATTTGTTAGCGTTTCACAAAGTGCAACTGTTATTACGGAGAATCTCTTTTCCTGGGCAACTCTAATGCAGTAAATATGTTTGATGCTCACTTCATTGTAAAACCCCAAATCAAAAAACATTTAGATGATTTAGAAAATGCAAATTGGTGTTACAATAAAGCTTTTGCCATATAGTTATGTCACCATTGACTGTCACAACCTTTAAAAGGCATCCAGGTATTGAGGATATGGAGCCATGAAGCGTTTCACTTCATATTATATATCATTGTCCCTGCTAACATGTCCATCCTGAGGTGTGCAACATTATGGGGTCATTCTTATCACATTTTTTGTTTCACATTCTTCACACATTTCCTGTTGCTGACAGGTCACAGCCATCCTCTTCCTCAGCTATGCATCTGTAAAATGTGAAGAAAGGGGTTTTGCATAGCTTTATTGACATCGCTGGCAAAGATGTGGTCTTGAGTGGAGTTTGTGTTGCTCTAAAATCTTTGTGTTAATGCTGTTAGAGAAACTTAGCGTTTTGGGCTCAGAAGAAAAGACGGTAATCTGGAATTAAAAAAAAAAGAATTTATTCAATGTGACTTAAAAACAGGAAACAACAACAGCAGCTACGAGTCCTCGATAAAAAAAATTCGAACAGAAACCCAATGGGTGAAAAATATTCTTAAAAATATCATGAACAGTTCTTTAAAAACACATAAAAGAAAAACAGAGCAAAATCACCTCTTCTCTGAGGGCAGACCAGAGTGAAGAACTGTGTCAAAGTGAAGAGGCAGAGAAGGGAGCAAAGACCACAGACGTCCAGCTCAGGGCTGCCCTGTACCCTTTACCCACTGTGATTCCTCTAGACCAGGGGTGTCCACTCCTGGTCCTCAAGATCTACCGTCCTGCTTGTCTTACATGTTTCCCTGCTTCTTCACACCGTGACACAAATGACCGTGTCATTAACAGACTTGTTCAGACCGTGATGACAAGCTGATAATGAATCAGGTGTGCTGACGCAGGGACCCATGTAAAACCTGCAGGACGCTAGATCTTGAGGACCAGGAGTGGACGCACCTGCTCTGGACTCTTTATGTTCTTTGATTGGTTATAAACAAGGAAAACAATGAACATCCATTCCAATCTCTCTTTTTTTTCACATTGTTTTTTTTTAATAAATTTTAATAATTTTTCTCACATTTTGACCAAGTACAATTCTGTATTCACAGTCGCTTCAGATCTTAATTGCAAAAAGGAGTGTACATGTATGATAAATGATATGAAGCTGACTCACACACACTAACAAAGATTTAGTTCATAGTCCATGCATTTCCATTTTTTCCCCGTATTGTCCCAACCTTTCTGATTTAGGGTTGTCCAGGTCTAGCTAGACTCACTGAAAGCGCAGCGGGCCTGTCAGCCACTGGATTTATGTACATCTTGAAACCAGAATGTGTGTATATCTGAGAGCAATAATTTATAAAGCACAGCAGCATTACATACTATATTAACTAGGTGATTGTTCTGAGAAGCTGTAACAGAGTAACGTTGTGACGCAGGTCCATAACATGTACACAAAGAGTAACTCGAAAATGATCCTAACTTGTGTTTTAAGCTTTGTGATTGGAGTCCTGACCAGTCAGAGACCTGTACTAGCAGAAATGAACACCTCATGTGTCGTTCAACAACTAACAATGGTAGCTTCTCAAGAAGTGAGTGTAGATCTGTTAGTTATCATTTATTGCTATATCACATCTGGAAAATATTTGTTCATTAAAAAAGGCAGATGAACCAGACTTTTCTGTGTTGAAAAGTGAACTTTGGTAGGAGATTGACTTAACACCTGGTAAAGGTTCATTTATTTCAGTGGTTGAGGAGCACTTATGATAAATTAGAGAGATGGGACATTGTTATTTCGACCAAGCCCTGTCATATTAATATCAGAGTTTATAGATTAATAAAAGTACTGCAGCAACTGCAGCCAAGCTTGTAAACGAAGACCGTGTTGCATTTGTTAATTACATTTATTAGTTCTTATCATGAAAGTTTAAATTGAGACATGCTGCCTGATGATTAAAACAAAAATGAAATGATAGATTTGGTCAAAATAAAGGTGGTCTTGGGTGCCAATAACACACCAAAAAAAAAAACCCCAAGGCTTTCTATAGAACTGCTTTTATTTCTCAAATGTTATAAAGAGTAATGCGTATTACATATTAGCATTGTGTTTAATCAACTTCTAGTCTTCTTTATCTTTTTCTTCTTCTTTTTTCAGAATTACTTCCAGTTCATACATGACTAACTTACTAAAATATCACGATTCGCCACCTAGACGTTTTTCCATGTTTGAGCTGAGAGGAAATTAGACAAGTGCAGTACATTCAAGCGATGGGTGAATGAGTGGAGATAGAGGTTTGAATCAATTTGCAATTCAAAGCTGCACAAATGAGGCAAAAGTTTAGAATTAAACTACATTGCATTTTAATGCATTAGGGGATTATTTTCAAGGGAGAAAAAAAATCTTGGGCATTTCCAGTCACAGTGGATACATTTTAAGAGGTTAATCAATGGCAAAATAGTTTGAAATGAAAAAATGAATCAATGAATTATCTAGAGGAGCCTGATGTGTTTATTTTTTGGCTTCAGGATCAGCTGAGACCATTTGAAACTGTTTCAGTTTGAAGCTGCTACATGTTTGATATGCAAAAGCAAAACACACGACTGCTATAACAACACTGAAAAGTAACTACACAGGCAGAGAAATAGAAATGGTTGCATACTCAATTCATAGCCAAATTTGAGTTTGCATGTGGAGAAATTGATTAAACCCTTCCCACAATTTCCATATATTTTAAGTTTAACATTGTATATTATGTGCCACAGCTGGGATAGGCTCCAGCAGGTCCCCGTGACCCTGAAGAGGAATAAGTGGGTATGAGTGAGGAATGGATGGATGGATAATATGCTTTTCATGGGTATTTCAGGCAACTTTTTCTTCTCAAAGAGCAGCAGGCCCCTTTTTCCTCAAAAGATATCCAGCTGAAGCCAACAGCTTTATTCAGGAGCTTGTAATCCTGCTTCAATCAGCTCCTTTTCCTTCCTGTGTAAAGATAAGCCCACCATTTACAGTTCCCACTGCACTCCCTCTAATTAATATGCAGCAGATAAGTAGTTGTCTTACAAAATTCATTTGTTTGACCTTCCAGGTTTTACATTAAACTGTTTGCCGTTCCTGTGAGTTCAGCACAAGTTGAGAGTTCACAGTACTTTCTGTAGTAAGATTGGACTTTTGTTTCTCTCTGGGATGTTTAATTTGGACACTTGCAACCTCTCTGTTTCTCTCTCTCTCTCTTTCTTTCAAATTGTCTTCTGACTTTCATTCAGACGTCTGTGGTTCTTAATTGCCCCTAATTGCTTAATTACAATTTCAAATGAACAATTCTGGAGGTCAGAGCGGGTTTTTAATTGAAGCATCAATCACATCGCTGAGGCCTTCATAACCGTCTCTGTTTGATTGACAGGGCATTAACTGAGCAATGTAGTAAGCCTGGACATGACATTGTCGGGGCTCCATGGCTGTTACTGACGATCCTCTAATGTCTTTCAAGAAGACCTTCACAATTTCATGTTCAAGCCCTCAGGTTTGGGATCAGTGGGGCTTATTTCATACAACGTTGAGGTACTTAAAGTCAGAGTAAAGCAGAGCCCTGTCACAATACAAAAAATGTGTTATTAGTCTAGCCAACCATGAATTCCTAAAACAATCACCAACATCTTAGAATTAGGTATTATTAAGTTGAAAAAATTCAGTGTTCACTGCTCTGATATGCTGGAAGTATATTTGCTGAGGTTTATACCAGGTGAAAATGAAGCGCGTGATCCTCAGCTAGAACTTTGGTTCTCTGAGTAGGTGTGTTGCCCTCTAACCTGCAGTGCAGCATCAACTCTTCTCAATACTCATCAGCATTTTTCTCACACGGTGCACTCCTGCAGTAGTGATGTGCCCAATCAATCCCATAACATCCACAGCGTGTGACTGTTCACTTGGCCCCGTGATCCACCAAGAAAAATCGGAGTCTCTGAGCTTGTGTGTACTTCTCCAAATCTTTATTTCCATGACGAAGGGGGAACAGTTAGCTAGCTAATTTCAGGTAAACAGCGTGATTGGATTGTTCCGGGACAAGTTAATACTTTAGAAGTGCATGTTGCTTGGAAAGGATTATTATTCTTTGCTTAGATTAAAATCCCACTCATTTCAGAGGTAATCCGTCCAACTCCACAGTTTAGTTTGAGTTCATCCTAGTAGTTACAGGGTGACCGGTGGGACACGCCATTGTCACACCACCAATCCATCACAGGGCAACTTTGTGGATGCAAATGGTCAATTAAGTCGTTCAGGTTCCTGGATCTGAGTTTGCTCTCTCCTGGTGGACTTGCTTAATGTAAACATGATGTCTCATACTACAGCAGCTGGAGGATTCAATCAGTCTGAAAATGACCTCTAGGATTAGGCTTGCTCAGCCCCTTATATGTTTGTTCATTTTTAGGAAGCTGTCCAGTTTGACAACACGTTTTAGGAAAGGCCCTTTTTTTTTTTTTTTAACTTGACGCTTCACGCAAGACAAAGCAATGAAAAAGTACATAAAGAGATTGCTTCCAAAGGAGGGCTGCAACTAATCTTTTTTATTTTCTTTATCAGACATCTTCACATGTCGGACCCAAAGAGATCCCTTTGATGTCATTTAAGAACAATAATTTTTTTTAAAAAAACAAGTATATTTTCAGACTGAATGAGCATTTGCTTCTAGTTTCCAGGTCATTTACCAAACTTGTTTTAGGTTTTTGACATTCAATATTTTCAGTATCTTACTTGCATCTAATGAAGACTCCAGAATCCTTGAGTTTCCTGGAAAAGTCCTTTTAATTATAATCAAAATGAGAACTAAATCTTTGGTGAGTCGCCCTTGTATCATTATGGCACACATCTGTGACTCAGTCTCACTGAATAACTGAGGGCAACTATAAAATAATAAAGAAACACAAGTCTTCATTTTTCCAGTCTGGTCTTTAATTCAATTTATTGATTAATTTGTCTACATTTCCCTTACACTTTAATTAATTTTACTAGCTTGTTTAACAAGGGTTTTTTAATCTTTTAAACAAATGTTTAGTTTTTTTGGTCTTGCAGTACTCCTACAACATGCTTATTAAAGAGCTTGATCATGTTTCATTTCATCTTTCCCTGGTGTTTGGGATAGATTTACTAGCTGCTCTGGGATTGGTGGTGGGTGGGAGATGAGGGAGAGGTTTTTTATTTGTAAACTCTTTTTTTATTTTTTTATTTTGAATGTTCTTTTTTTCACGGTTTTGTGCCTTATTCTGTTTGTATGAAACGTGCTGCAAAAATGAAGTCATAAGATTG
Source organism: Zenarchopterus dispar (assembly GCA_028564865.1). Classification (NCBI taxonomy): domain Eukaryota; kingdom Metazoa; phylum Chordata; class Actinopteri; order Beloniformes; family Zenarchopteridae; genus Zenarchopterus; species Zenarchopterus dispar. The sequence goes on along the minus strand of JAOWBL010000019.1, from coordinate 15,803,480 downwards.
ATATTCTGAATTTTTATTGTCACATTTTACTTGAGACAAAAATCCAAAAATAGCTGCAGGTTAGTTTTTATGTCTGACAGCCAATCAGGTTTGAGGTTTTTTTACTGCCGGGTTGTGATGAAGTCTAAACCCTGTGCAGAGTCCCGATCAGCACCATCAAACACTGGCCTCAGCAGCTCAAATAGTAATCACAGTACTTTGGTACACTCCACAAGCTTTTGGTCAAGCAGTGTATTTAGTCCTACCTGGTCTTGACATTCTGCCTAAAAACATTTAACAACAGGAAACGTAAGACACAGAGTCATCTTGAATTTACAAATGAGGATTTTTAGAAGTTACACCCAGTTAACTTGTCCTAGTCTGCACTCAGTCTGCCTCTTTTGATCACCCGCTTGTCCACCTTCCTCCAGTCCAGCGTCTTCTGTGTCCTCCTCCTCCTTTTGACTTCCCCTCCTCCCACCAGAAGGGAGTACCCAGGTATTTATGAGGCTGATTCTGACGCTGTCCCCCCACTTCCACTGTCTAAAATCCCACTACCTGTGTCTTCTTCTACACACCCCTCGTCTCCCACCCTCTTCTTTTTCTTTACCTCTCTCCGCTTTATTTTCAGTCTTTAATTAACTCCTCTCTTCTTTTGTCTTGCTGTGTATTTCTCCCTCTGTCTGCCCCACATCACCAACACTCCTCACTTGGCTGCATTTAGCTTTTTTTTTCTTCTCCTGTTCTTTTTTTCTTTTGTTTTTCTGCTGCTTCTCCCCTGTTGCCACCTCCCACCTCTCTCCTTGCCTTCTCTTGCTGCTGTTCCTCTCTTCTGGGGCTCCATCCATCAGGTTGTCGGGGGCTGCTAGCGGCCGACTCCCAGCCACCATATTTCACCGCCAGCCAGCCGAGCAGCTGACAGCACAGCCACTGCCAGGAAATTGCTTTGGCTGTGAGCGGAATTTCAAACACAGCCACACTGCGTCGCCTGGGCCGCCCAAGCATCGCTTCCCTCTCTCTGTTTCTTTGCTGCCAGTGTCTCTACAAGCATCTCTGTGTTTTTCTCTATGTCTGTCTGTCTTTCTCTCATCTTCACCCTTTGTTGAGTTTGCCTTTATATAAATACCCCCTTCCTTTGTGTGATTTTGTTGCCCATCTCACTATTTTCTGTTACCTCTCACTTGCCTCCTTTATCTTATCGCACATATTACCAAAAACATACAGATCGATTTCTCTTTCTTTTTTGTCCGTCTTTGGTGTTCCCGCTCCTTCCCTTCCATCCCTCCCTTCTCCTCTATCTCTTTCTCTCCTTTTCTATCCCATCACCCCCCACCCCATGACCCACAGGGAACAAGGTGTGGTGCTGAATTTTTAATGAGCACAGAGGGAAGGAGATAAAAAAGGAGAAGAGGAGGAATAGCAGAAGGATAAAACCAATAAAACCAAGATAGGGGGGAACAAAGTGATAAGATAGTGGAGAGGAGAGTTGCTGGTGGGAGTCACACTATAGTTAAGGGTCAGAAAGAGTGTGTGTGCATGTGTGTGTGTGTGTGTGTGTGTGTGTGTGTGTGTGTGTGTGTGTGTGTGTGTGTGTGTGTGTG
>JAOWBL010000019.1:15774073-15790336 GCA_028564865.1 Zenarchopterus dispar | reverse complement strand
GTGATCCCACTTATTTTGTTTTAAGGATTTGAAAAAAATCGAGATTTTTAAAAGATAACTGATCAAACCTGCAGGGGGCTTTTCACTTAAATTACATGAATGATGGATGTAGTCTCCAGTTCACTTCTTGGTTTATCAGCCATTTTGAGGCCTTGAGTTTTGTCTTTTAGCCTTTTGCAGCTTGATTTTTAAGACTGCAGTTCTTGAGTCACTGTAAAACTCAACCCTATGTGTGCCCATCTTTATGGGTCGGATTTTACGGTTACATTCGGTGACTTCGCCTCAGGTAAAGGAACAGGTTTCTCACTAATCGTAAAAGCTTCCTCTGTCCCAGATTTCTCCATATTCTGAAGTTTTTCTGGAGCCTCAAGTTGCTCACTTGCTTCATGAACCTAACTAATGGTAAAAGGTTTTATGTAAGATAAAATCATCTACTCACTGGTCAAAAGTTAGGCCAGAATTAAGGTCAATGTAAATCAGAAAAAAATAGTGTTTTAAGTTAATCACATTGCAAAAATGTTATTAACCACTGAATAAAACATGAATGATCAAAACAGTTTCCAAGTATTTGAAACTAGGTTTCAAATCCACAAAGAAACAGGCGGAGCTCTCTGCTCTGAGAAGTTAGGAGTGTGTCCAGTGGCGTAAGCGAATCGATTTAGCAGAGAGAGTAGAGTTAGTTTAAACCTAACTAAACTGCTTCGATGTGAAATCATGAATGCCCACAGTAGATTCAGTATTTTGTTAAATTACGGCTTTGAACAAAGTAACCAACGTTGCTGAATCATACAGCTTACACTCCTATCATGAGCATAAACCCGAAACAGAATGGCTGCTGGAAAAGAGGAGCTGGAGTGAACGGGAAACCCAAGCAAAGCTTCAGGCTTCAAGGGATGTGGATGCTGTGAATGTTTTAGTTCAGTGCAAAAATCAAAATACCCTGTATCATTTTTATTATTTTCATTTTTTCCTCTTCACTGTCTCTCTTTGTCAAACTATAAGAAAGAAATTACAATTTTAAAAAAAATTTTTATCCAGCAAATGAGTAAAACTCCAACAGATAATTGTATAAGAATGGCTCATTTTCTATTTTCAGTTCGATGTAGTTGAAGGGTTGTAACTGTTAATGTACATTGTACTTTGAGAAAAAAAAAAACATTTCCAATACTTATTCCATTTTTTTTTATAAATTAATTCAAGTTTGAGAGTTTGTCCTTTTGGCAGTGACAGTCTCTCCTGTAGGATTTTTAAATCAACTCATGTTTGTCCCTTTGGGCCACCAGACGTGAGGTCTTTCGGTTTGTTGATTCACTATTGGGGACAAAAATGTCCCTTTCTGTATTGCTGTTGTTGACTAGCCCTTTAATTAGCATTGATAATTAGTTGTCTATGTGTCAGCACACTGACAGGATCTGCCAGTGGCCCATATTGATGGCACGGACGTCCCCTTGCTTGTCTCCTTGTTAACTCTTGTCTGATCCAGGCAGCATTCTCCACGTGCCTTGTTCATTTCACCGCTAGGGACCTTGTTGTCTGTTCGTCACCTTGTCTGTCTGTCTGGCAGAACAAGACACAAGAGACGTTGCGTTGAAAGTCGCTAAATGTGATGCTGACAGCAAACAGCTGCAGTAAACAAGTCCCCCCACCCCCCAAACACTTTTGTCTCACATGCCCTGTAATCTTATCAGCGTCTACCTTGGCACGCCCTTGAGCCATGACCATGACCTGCTATTGATCAGACAAGACCATTATGTGTACGAAGAATCCACCTTAGTGACAGGCAGGCGAGATGCTGACACACCGCATACACACACCTCTGTGACCTCTGTTACCTAATGGGTAATGATAATACAGTGATAACGCTAGTGCATTCAATGAAGTTAATTATACAATCTAAACAGTGTGATCAGTATTAGTGATTGTGTTAGTTCATCAGGTACTGCATAGATTTGGACTGCGGTACCTGAAAGAAAAAAGGCACATTAATCCTAAAAATGCCAGAACTTACTGACTGTTTCCTGGCTCATACCTACATTGTTGCTGCATAAATAGCCTCATAACAGACCCACCGGTTTCCCCCGGCAACGAGCCAGGCTGCACACAGGGCATCCTCTGTGTCTCCGGCCACATACCCGACGGAAGAAGTTCTCCTTCAGAAGCTGACCGTCCATCACAAAACCTCCTGCAATAGATGGTGAGTCGTGACGAGCCAAGCTGAGAGGCCATCTGCGCACGGTGGGGTCCATGAGATATTTTTGTCACTGTGCGTGCCTGGCCAAAGAACCCAGGACTGGCACCAAGCTCTGCTGATGAGAGCAAACTGAGGAAATCATCAAAAAACTTTCCAGAGGTCAGAGGGAAGACACCATGGATAGGAGAAAGAAGTGTGTTATGAATCTAAGGTCATACAGTGTATGTGCTGGTGCCTTTGTATCCCCAAACATGCTCATGTTGGAGCTGACTACCTCCAATAAAATCAAAGGAGATATTTTTAGTCATAAAAACATAACTGCAGGAAAGCTGGAGTTAGCCTTTTAGTGGACTGGCTGATGTTGGACACAGACAAACATCCAGATGTGATATGAGCACTGGGTCTGGAGTCATGTGAAGACTCGTGTCATCAGACTGCATAGTGAGGAGCAATGTCCTGAGCTAACTTTTGAAAACACAGATACATCAAACATCAAAGGCCAGAAGAGGACAGACTCACAGTAGAGAAGCTCTGATTCCAGTATTTACAATCTAACTTACAAAAGTATATTTCTGGATTTATGTTTATGTTGCTCGAGGTATGACTAATAACCAAGTCAAATGTATAGTTCTACATCACAGACAACATCCTCTGGGTCTTTATACAAACTAGAGTTTATAAAGCACAGATCATTTGTTTTCAGTGAAACCGGAAAATAAAAATAAAAGTGAGAAGCATTTTTTCGGCATGCCAGTTGTTTTGATCACAAAGTTGTGACAGATGGAACGTTCAGTGGATGACAGATCGTATCGGAGTATCAACAAGGTAATTACAGGGGACAAGACAGATTATGTCTCTGTGATACTTCATCATGCTTCAGCCTGGTGAAGGATGGAGGCAACTAAACATCAATGGCACAAGATTAAGGGGGGAAAAAAAGAAACTTTATAGATCGATCTGTTTGTCTGAGTAAGGATCTATGTGAACATTATGTATGGATGTCTTATACGAGTGGAGGATGATGGAATACGGATGGAGAGATGTCTTAAGATGGATTGGCAGCTGATATTGATGTAGCATTTCCCCAGGTGGACTCACCTTGGTGTCTGGATAAAATTTGCTCCTTTTAGCGACAGTGTTCTTATTTAACCATATTTCCTACATCCGCACTCACAGTGATTAGGAACATTGTTGGCATGCAGTGTTTCGCCATTTCTTCATTATTTCAACCTGATTGACAGCATTTCTTGCCTTGCTAACCAAATGATTACCAGCTTAGCAGCGGCAGCCGTCGATGTTCAGCTGTTATATAAACACATTCCAGTTATTGATAGGGTTTCTAATGTGGTATGAAACAGCTGGGTTGCGGGGATGATGTGTGCATTCATTTCTTATTTTAAACTGCGCCTCAACGTGTAAGTAATTGCTTTGTGTGTGATTCATACCAGCATCATGCATTTGGCTGACGTGAGTGAAATGCTGGTGATTTAGCCTAAATTAATTCAGCAGTGTGTTGTGACCTGAGCATTTGCACTGCTCATTTCTCCAGGGGCTTGTATTTAGATGTTTGCAGTCGCTCCCTGGATATGCTGGTGAAGACAAAGGGGACATTTTTAAGGCTTTTTCATTTACATATTACTTTATCTTACATATGTCTGGAAAATTACACATTTCCATGCATCATGCAAATATATTCATTATAGATACCGAATATTTACTTCACTACTTCTTTTTTTTAATTTATTTTGTTTCCAAATAAATCTGATTCATTGATCTTTCTCTCATCAATAATTTTGACCTGCCATTTGGAGACAAACTCATTTGAACACAGAATTAAAGTTTAGTTTTCAGCCGTTAAGAAGGTTTACTGAGCTTTAAATGGTCAATACCAATGGTTCATTTTTCTGAGGTCTGTTTTTCGGGCCACTTTAGGGACCAAAAGCTGTAAACAGTGACTACCATTTCAATTATTTCTAATCTTCTGACTAATGAAAGTCCAGTATTGACATTTTTTTTTTTTTTGTCTCTGAGGAGAAAGAAGAAACAAAATGTTTCATGTGTTTGCCAAATGATGTTTTTATTTCTTGGGAGGTATTGTAATATTTGTAATGTACAGAATATGATATCTTATTTGGTTAAACAAACTCCTGTTATAAGACAACCAAAACAGGACAAACAAAATCAACTATAACATGTTTTTTAAAAGAACTTAATGGAACTAAGAAATAAAAGGACTATTGATTACCACAGGAATCTTTTACAAGTGACTCCTTTCTAACTCTGCTAATGGTTTGCCCTTTTTCTTTTCTTTTTCTTTTTTTTTGTAATAAAAGACTGATTTGTGCACAGTTTTACTCCACATTTTTGTCTTTAACAAATGTACCTCTCCTGCAGTGGTTTTGTAACTTCCAGTTTTTTAAAGAAATAGATTTAGCTTTAACTTTGTGTGCTCAGACATGAAGTTGGGTAAAAATGTGGCTCGAACCTTCATGGATTACTACAAACTGAGCCTCGCAAAGGACAACAGACCAACTCACATTCAAAGGTGAAACAGTATGGTATCCAGACTTTATCAATAAGAAATTACGTTGATCTTAAATGTCTTTTTGTTTCTACATACATACAGGTGAATGTCTTTTGGTAAGAATTTTCTGATCTTCACGCTGCCATCTCAGTCATTCATGTTGATTTGTTTTGTTTTTTCCCTCAGTACTGAGGCGATGTACCAGACGGCTGAAAATTATACTGGAAAGAGCATTAATCTTAGCAGAGACACGACGGACAGAGAAAAGGACAAGAACCAGAGTGTCAGGCACTAGGCACTCAAATGGACACAGTTTGCACATGTATTAAATGCAGAGCACTGGGTCAGCAGGATCCGTCTGCATTTAGAGGCTTCGCATCTCCCTCGCTATTAAGACTTATATGCCATATTTGTAACAGTGGGATGGGTGGATGGCACTTGGAGGACCAAAATCCAAATTGGTTCCCTCCCAGGCTATTTAGCGGCAATAACACAAGTGATAGAACACCGAGGGTGGACAAACTGGATTATTAATTTAGAATCAATATCAGCCCTTCATTTGGCAGCTTCTTGTTATATGAAAGTGCATGAACTGTTATTTGCTTATTTTATGACTTCACTGGACAGTGTTATTATCTTTATTACCATTATAATGAGTCATTAAACCCTTATAAATTACATCTTTTTGAAGTGTTTTTTTTTTATTGTAACAATATTTTCAAAATGTAGGTAGCTATTGTCTGTCAGCTGGAAGGTTTGTGGTTCAATCCCTGCCCTCCCAGTCCTCATGATGAAATGTCCTTGGGAAATGACAGTAAGTGTGTGTAAAAATGAGAAAAAGCAACTCACAAACTAAACATTGTGCACACACAGAAGTTAAATTTGTAAGTGCATTCAGTTCAAAAGTGGGATGTATACAGATAATTAATACACAAACAGCACGTACATATGTAAAATTTTTATATGACAATATAGATTGTATTTGTTCATTGTGTTTGCTAAATGTAATCTGATTTGTTATATCAATTGTTGACATGCTGATGGAAACAAGAGAGTTGATTGGCTAGATGTGGTCACGTGATACCACATCCGCTCGACTGTTGCTGTTTGATTTGGCAGCCATGACAACGAACTTTAACATTTACAAGAGTACCGAAAATGAAGAAGAAGTTCTCATCTCTCAAAAAGCATCACAAGTCCCTGAAATGCACCGTGTACTTGGACATCCATGCAGTAAGTAATTCCCTACGCTGCCTCGTTGGTTCAAATTTGAAATTGGTATGTTGCAGTAGTAGCTTTGTTAACATAAGCTAGCTAGCAAGTTAACATCCTCCTTCTCCAGCTAGTCCTAATAACTATCTCGTTTACATGCTGTCGCTCGGCTGTGCTAAACTAATAGCAACAGTTTTTTTTTCTAAATATGGATTTATTTAGTAGTCGTGGGTAGGTTTTATTGATGAGTATGCTATGCATGTGGCTCCGATGGATTTTTGCTTCAGTTTAAATGGATGTTGCACTACATCCAACTAGAGGAAGTTAATCTAAATAAAACTCAAGGTAAGTCAACACGGGTTATATTTTAACACATTCTTTTAATAAATTGTTTATGCCTTGAACTTTGATTCTTTGCATATTTCCCCTTTGATATACAGTATTTGTAAACAACACTGATCAGCAAAATCTCAGATTTTAGTGCATAAACTCAGTTTACCAGAAGCTTGTCTATCTATGTTAGACTATTAAGTCATGCAAAGTTTATTTTGATTAGTTCTTGGGTTCAACTTTGCTCTCCCTCTTCTCTGCCGTCCAAATGAATGTATACTACACAGTTGGTGTGAACAGTCCCAGCCAGCACTTGTATGTGAGTCTTATACATCTCCTAAAAGTGGCCTGCAACATAGTTTATATGCAGACTCCATGTTGGCCCTACCTGTGTGTGCCCATGTGGACTCTGACAGGGATATACCTGGATTTTAATAGTTGATGCTGATGATGGTACTCAAATGCTTTTTCTCCTCTTCACCCACATAGGATCCTTATTTTGAGCCCATAGTAATGAAACTATATGGGATGCATAGCATTTGTCCATTTCAGCCCCAAACCCACATGGACATGCTGGATGGGAATCTAGCTTGTCTCACCTGCAGATGATCATGCCAGCTCCTTGTTTTTCATCTTTAAAGTACATATCACATTTGTTAGAATGTTAATCAGATTAAAGAAGTTACATTAATTTTATGAGATGATTAAAAATACTTAACATCTTCATTATTTAGATAGATAGATAGATAGATAGATAGATAGATAGATAGATAGATAGATAGATATCAAAACTGCTATTTTTTGTTTGTTTTATATTGAAATGGAAAGAATTTCTGTTAAAACAGGGTATGTTTAAGGCTGCCTCACTTTCTTTTTTTTTTTTTTATATATAGTAGTGCAATGGAGGACTAAAATGTAGTGACATAGTTCATTGTTTTGTGCAGGTTACGTGCCCAGGAGTTCTCCTTCATAAGAAGAATGATGTTTACCTCAGTGTGTGCATCATGGGCCAGTACAGGAAGACCTTGTATTTGCCACCTGTCTTCCCTTTATTGTTCAGTCACAAAATGGTTTTTGTCAAGGTGAGAATGATACAGTTAATTGCATACATGAAGCACACACCCCTCTGTTTGAATGCGAAATGTGCATTTGTTTGTTGCAGCTGTAATTGAGACCTCCCCTTAGGAAGGGTGATTATTTTAAATCTGTGAAAATAACATTTACATTTATCTACATTGGACTATTCATGAAAATCTTGCATCATAGAGTTGCATTTCTGTTGTTCTCTTCAAGTTCTGTTCACACCTTTTGCTCATAGATGCCCATGCACTAATTTTGAGGAGTATTTATTCATAACTGATATCATATTCTCTAAATATTATTAGGATACTCTTAGTTTTTTTAATTCATTGGCAAGATTCTAACCAACTACCTCTGGTTGGATTTTGCCATCCTTACCGCTAATTGAACAGGCCCTATCTTCACTGGGGGGTATGGTAGGGTACACTACTGGCCCACCAGCTGCATGTTGCTGTGAGTATTGATTCACTCTGTCTGTTTTACCAGACTTTCTCTGGCATTGTTGACCCTGCTGATGTAGCTGAACTCCTCGAAGGTAAACGGCCATCTGGGATTTACTTCCTCATGTCTTAGTCTTGAATCTTATTCTTTGTAAGCTTATATGCTGTTAGCTGAGATGGTGATAATTAACTCACAGTGTGTTTATGATTTCCTTCCTCTTAGCTGACACAACATCTTTCGAGCTGATTCAGATGGTCCCTCCAGGTATGCTTTCTGATGATGCCATATGGGCATGTTAAGTCCCCACTGTACCCAATCATTACACTGCAAAAATGGGATCTTTAATATAGATTGTGTGTACATGTGTGTGCGTTCATTTTTTCTTTTTTCTTTTTTTTTTTTGTTTTGTTTTTTGTTTTTGTTTCTGTATGCTTTTTAGAGGGTGAGATCCTAGCCACGATGCAGGAATGCACCAAAGACTTCCTGTACCCTGGTCCCAAAATGAACACCAGAGAAGGAGCTGCAGACAGAGACGTACTGATGAGGAGATCGTCCACTTTTCCTGTGAGCTGGCTTTTTGTTTATGCTCTTTATTATCTTCCCAATATAATTCAATACCAAAAGACTTAAGTCCTAAAAGCAAAATATGTAGTTGTAGTAAAAAGTCATTCAATCAGTATAATAACGCCACTATAAAGACTCCTGCCCACAGCTGTAGTAAACGCTTATAGCTGCTCATAAGTTGCCACTTTGAAAGGAGTGACAGCTTATCAATGGACTTACTGATGCCTAACAAGATCATGAAATGTCTTATTTTAATGGGTTTTTTTTAAATTTCCCTCTGATAATGTGTTACGAGAGAAAGAAGATCCAATCAAATGTAGATTTACACCTTGCCTGTTTTTAAAAATGCCTTAATAAAAACAGTGCAGTAAAATTTTACCTCACATAAACTGTTTATATTCTTAACCCCTAAAGGGACAATTCTTTAACTTTAATGTTCCTCTTATTAGCCGGTTGCCCTCTGACTGGATGGTGACTGAATCAGTCCCAAGCATCGTCACATGCCAGTGTCCAAGAGCAGGACACTGAACCCCACATTCCCCCAGACACTCATAGTGGCAGTCTTGAACCCAGATAAATGAGGAACAATGATCTTGTGTTAAAATCGTATCAAAGGGGGAAAAGCCAGGGAAAGAATAGGTGCTTTGAATTCACAGAGTCAGTTTGCAAATGGGACAGAACTATATTACTCTTCTCAGTGATACCAATTAATCCTGGATTAATTTCAGGCAATATAATTTCTTAACAAACATTTAACAACGTAGCTTAAGTTAATTTTGGGGAGGTTTCTTTTTTTTTTTTTCAAATCAACTTCCCTCTTCAATTTTCACATAAGGTAAACATTACTCAGGCCTTAATTGTCACATACATCACTTCAACAAATCTGGCCTCTATGTAACATGTATATTATACCAACAAAGGCACCTGAGTCACAGATGGCTAACTCAAACTGCTCACTAGCGAGTTATTCATAGAGGGAAGATCAACTCGGTTGAAGAGTCATGAGAATAATCCCACAAGCACTCACGTTGTCCTCCTTCACCTTTCTCTGCCCTGCAGAGCAGCAGTTGGGCTGAGAGCTGCACATCTAAATAAGTAACTGCTTGTTAACTTGTGTCTTAACAGGTGCTATTTTAGTCGCTGCTTCAGGAAACAGGGAAAAAAATGTGAATAAGAAAAGCCTCATTATAAATTCTGCTGTATTAAAATGCGGTAAAGGAGAGCAGAGATGGCAGGAAGTAACAGAAATAACTCCTGACACTTGTTGGCAGTAGCTAGAAAGCAGATACTTAAAGCAGCACACAGGAACTTTAGTCATTTCCAGCTCCTGCAGACATGAAGGTTAAGTCGCCTTTATGATGCTGTTCAAATTTTACTATTGCTCCATCCTGCTTTCTTCTTTTCTTTCTTGATTCTCTTAATCACTCCTGCTATGATTTCCACTGTAGCTCTGTGATTTAAGTCCATGTTGTTGATAAGTGACACAACACACTCAAGAGACGACGAGGATGGGAGTTTAAAATTAGTTTAGCTGTTTTTTTGTCGATGATAGGGACGGGGAGACCATGACGATTAGACGACACCTCCTAAAAAAATATGCAAATATTCCTTCAAATAAAATGGAAACTGATATTTCAACTTGAAAAAAGTCCTTTGTGCTACTTTAATATTTTATAGCTCTATTAATTATCCGGATAGGTAAATACTGTGTTCTGCCACTCCAGCTGAAAAGATAGAGGTATAATTTATTTACCCAGATCACTCATGCTTGTCATGTGTGTTATTTGTAGACAGAACAAGTTTTTCTCTTTCTCTTCATCTGAATAGCTCTTGCTTGTGAATAAGAGTGGCAGCTCCACTATGGCCTTTTTTTAGACAAAGTATTTCCTTCATAGAAGATGGCATTTCCTTATGTAGCTCTTGACTGTCTTAGATAAACAAACAACTGAGAACTAGCAGTTGTTTAATCCATTCCACGTCCTATCTTTTCTTTTTCTTATCTCCCTCTGTCCCTGGCTCCCTTCGCTTTCGTGCCTTCATCTCTTCATGACTGGAAGTTGCTTTTCCATCCTTTCCACTTGTCCTATAAGGCACCAACTGGCATATTTAAATGTCTTTCAACACCATTCCCATAACAGATGCTTTTATGTGTTTGTTTTTAAGGCTGACAGCAATTTCAGATGTCTCTCTCCAAATGCCATATTATTTAAACATCACTGGAGCCCTTCTTTATTCTGCAATTTGTTTTTCTCAACTCAAGCAAATTGAAGATTTGTGGTTATAAATTGGAGTTCCATGCAGCGCTTTTATCTGTCCTTTTGTCTTCATCCCCCTGTTAAAGATGTTGTGTTTGCTCTATTGTCCCTTTCCCTCCAGGGAATCTCCCCCAAAGTGGAGTTTACTACAACATCAGTCATAGAGGAGAGTGATGGGAGAGACAGCTATGCTGCTTTAGCTGTAAGTGCCTCTTTTTAACACCTCACACAGGTCTGTGTACACACATATACACTGTGTTTCCTGTTTCAAAAGACTTGTATCTTTGTATCTTTGCCTACTTTCGATATAAATATCTGGTGTTTAGCAAGCTACATCATAATGTAAGTGTGAACCACAGCTAGCGCATTGAAGATTGATCTCTAGAGGGCTCTAATGAGCGGTATCACATTGCCGTCACATTTGTCTATTTCACCATACATACCCACCTTCTATTGTTGCCATGGCTACTGCATCTATTTTTCCATAACGGCAGTTTTTCAAGGGTATTTGTTCCCCTCTTGTGAATGTAATTATGCTGAGGCAGATCAATGATGCTGATAGAAAGCCCTCTCTCACATCTTCAGGAGTTTTCACCCAAGTCACTCAGGTTTTTTGTTTGTTTTTACACAAAGTATAGCATTAGTGAATCATCTTTACCACATCACTTATCCTTGTGAATCAGGTCTATTTCCTCTGTTCTTCAGTTTTGATCTGAAATAATTAACTTTTTAGGTGTCTTTATTTGAAATTACTAGGGGAAAAAAAACATACTTTGGTGATGTAACATGAGCTATGCTTTATTGTGATGGAGGCTTGTTGCTATTATCTGACATTTTATGGACCAAAAAATGTCCTTAATGAAAATCCTTTTTAGTCTCATTAATTAAAACAATCCCTTGCTGTTTTCTTTTTTCTACTACTCATTGAGCCTGTATGTCATTGTTTGTACGAAATAATGCTCCTATTGTGGTCTGAAAAAGTGTTAAAAACAGGATGGATGGAAATGTTTCACATTCTGGTAGCAACATATGATCTATGACACAGAGCGCTTGGCTTAAAGTGCCAAACGCAGTACAATGCATTTCCAAGATGCAGTAACATAAGATAAGCCATTTGTATAAATGGGATGTCACTGACAGCACAGCAGATTGTCCGAGCGCTCTGCAGTGGCCCCTCAGGGGGACGTCTGGATCGGAGCATCGCTGTGGCTGTCAGACAGTAGGATTTCTCCATTATTTCTCTCCTAATGGCTCCTTAGCATCGGCATTTTCCTGACCACATATCCACCCACCTGACAAACCATGTTACATTCAAATGGAGCTTTAGGAGGATAGTGACTTCCATAAAACATCTCAAACGGTACTGATCAGTACAATCTCACTCTAAACCATTGCTTAACTCTTTTTTTTTTTTGTGAGGGCCTTTTGCTCACAATCTAATCTTTTAAAGCTTAACTTTCATATTTAAATATCCCTTAAATTATATTTTTCCATTCATTGAGCTTTATTTATTTAATTTATTCAATAATGATCTTTTTTTTTTTTGCTCTGTTTCTCAAATATTAGTGTGTTAAAATCAAATTACTATGCTGTTACACCTGCTTAGCGGCTGCGTGTTAACACTGCCATCGTGAACACTTCAGCTCCAAGAGTGTTAGCAGTCTGAAGCAGCCAATATTTATCAGCGCAGCTGGCTTTGTTGTACAGTGTCTTTATCACACAAAAGCAATGGTGGAAATATCAGCTAATCACATTAGTCAAGCCACACAGCTGGTGACAGGAAAAATGACTCTCTCCCAGTGTCCATCCCGCAGTGAAGAAGAGAGAAGGAAGTCAGAGATGGTGTGAGATTCAGGAAAGAGAGGTCATACTTGTCTTAATTCCATTATATCAGATCACTGTCAAATGGCACCTTTGATGATGATTTATTCATCATTTAGTTTCTCTTAAAAATAGTATTAATGTGGTGTGATTTCCCTAATTAGCATTTAGATTATCTTGGTTTTACAGCCAGGCAAGGCCTCTTTATCATATTAGACGGGAGATGGCCATCAAATGCAATTAACATTTTATCTTAACTTATTTATCCCCGGTTGGCATTACCTGCAGGAAGTGGGATATTGCTTTGGAGAATGATGTTAGTGGCCATTAGAGTTATTGAAGTAATTCTGCAGAGGTTGTCTCCATGGCATTGCAGACTGCAAGAGCTGTTGTTGTTATAACGCTTAAGCAGAATCATTTAGCTAATGGTTTAATGGCTTTTTCCAGGGAGAGCAAGTCTGTGTCAAGACTCAGAGTAACTGTCTTAATGGATAAAATGGGTGATGCTTCTATGAAGGAAAAATTGCGGTCTGCAGAGAAATTTGAACCACTCTAATGTTCTGCGTCCCCTCAACATGCTTTAACAACCAATTCACTTTCCTGTCTCTCATATCCTGTTTCTGCACCCCAGACGCCCTGTCTTTCTCCAGTGAGGCCTTTTTTAACCCCATCCAAACAAAATTCAACAAGAAAGTTTTCGCCAGCCGGTGAGCATCTTTCCCAAACAGGTAATGGGAACAGTGCTGCCTCTAAAGGTGGGAAGCCTAACGTTGAGGCTAGAATCTCAAACTCTGCGCCGTCATCAGCATCCAAGCGTTATTCTCTTTCATCCATATCTGGCTGCAGTCTTCAAAAAGACATGAAGGAAAGAAAACGTACTGTGACCACAGTTTCTGGGGACCCTCGCTACCAGCAGCCCACAGTTTCCTCAAGGACACGAGCCTTGTCTCCTTACACGCACCGGCGGATGTGCCAGCTCTCCGAGGACACTAGGCAAAGGCTCAGCCACCTCCAGCTGGGTCCTCACCACTTTAGAAAGGAAACCAAGAGCCAGCCGCCCTTCTTGGTTAGTAGCATTACCTCTGTTCTTCCAAAGTGAAGGCGACATGGTTTGTTTACAGTCAGAAATACACATGGTCCATCTGCAGGTGTAATAAGAATAATGGGGTCCTGAATTGTTGGAGTTAAAACCTCAGTGGAAGCATACCAAAATTTCACTTAATCATTCTGGCGGAGTAAATGGAGGGCCTAGTAATAGAGGAGTGTTAATGTTTTTAGCTGAGCCGATAATGGATTTTGACTTTCTGAAAGTGTGTGGAATATCGTCAATTATCCTCACTGAGGGACTTGAGCACACTTTCACAGCACACATCCTTTATTCAGACCAGATCGCAGTTATTTACTAATGCTTTAATCATGGCCGTATCACTACTATCACATATTTACATATAAAAGGCGGTGATTTTCCAATTACACAGCTTTGAGGGAAAAGTATACAGTCAATGGGCAAGAACAACAGAGCCCTCTGGTCCGCTGGCTTCCCTCCATCTGCTCCCCACTAGATTTCTGCTTCTTCATTTATATCAAATCTAATCATGTGAATATCAGGATCCACTTCCATTGTTAATAGAAGAAATAATTAAGTACATGAATGGAATTTAGTTGAGTAATATGGGTGTTTCATTAAACACAGGAGCATGCTTTCTGCCACTGCATTTCCTTAGGGTGGATGTTCTTTCTGTAATTAACCCTTTTAATTGAGAGTCAAGGCACAATTAACAAATAGGCACCTAATGAAGTAGTTTAGTCTGATAGTGAATATATTATCGAGCAAGTTTCAGAGCTTCAACCTCTGCTTGTGTGTCGAGAAAAGAACATTTATTCTTAATTTTGCACAAACTGAAAGATATCCGTAATTGTGATTAATGTACTGTTTTTTTTAATTTAATTATTTAAATATTTCCCTGATTTTGTTATAAAATTTCTTGTTTCAAAATGGTCAGTTGCAAGGTTAATTAATGGATGTAGATTGGAAAAAAACAAACTATGTGGTGCACGTATTCTACTGTGTGGTAAAATAAATCACAGTGGGCTGCTTTTACTGTGCAGTAGTACACCCGTTTACGTTGTTTGCTGTGTCAGGTTTCTCGTTCCAGTGATGTGTCGGAGGTGGTGCCACCTACCTCGCCGTCGCTGAACAACAGCCCGCGTCGACGCTCGGTCAGCTTTTCAATCGATCACACAGGTGAGCCTCATCACTCGTACATGTACAATTACACATGTGACGCTCTGGTACGCAAATAACTTATTTTCATGTTTAGGTCTAGACAAGACTTTTTCATATAGTCTCATGAGAAGTGTCTACTTTCTGAACTATTGCCTTGAACGACATCTTAATGATATTAGAAGGTGGTTAACATTTAACATCCAGGGTTGCTGGACCTTCTCCCTGAGAGACAAGGTGAGACGTTCTGTCCTCCAGAAGAGTCACTTGTCCTCTACATTGAGAGGAGACAGTTGTGGTGGCTCAGGAATCTGGTTGGGATGCCTCCTGGGCGCCTCCATGGGGAGGAGTTTCAGGGGGGAGGTCCTGCAGCAGACCCAGGACACGGTGGAGAGATGATATTTCTCAGCTGGCCTGAGAACACCTCATTGTCCTCCTGGAAGAGGTGGCTGGTGAGAGGGAGGCCTGGGCTGAACCTAGATGTGGAGAAATTGCTGGATGGATAAAAATGTTACAATTTGCCACAAAATTATATTTTTCTCCCCTGATTTGTTGGGTTATTTTAGTCAATATTGCTTTAACTCAATCTTAAATACATACTTATGTTCAAGAAGACAATGAATGTCATCTCTAAAAGAAGTGCTATACACGTTATACATGTTATACATCTATTTTCACAAATATTGTTCTGTTGTTTTTGTAGATTCTTCTTTTTTTGGGAGTAACAGACCAAGAGCATCCAGCGTAAGTCTGACTACAGTATTTAAAAATCACAGATACACTGAACCACTGATTTCACGAGTGCTGCAGAAATGTTTTAATTATAAGTGTTCTGATATCATCGGCAGGCTTTTACTTGGTTTCTTAAAACAGTTAAAGTATCCAAAACATAGTTATAAATGACATTTTCCTTTCAGTCATGCTGTTAGCGTATCAGGGTGTTTAGAGACTCAGAAAAAATCCCTGTGTGTCATCCTGGTGTAGCAGACGCATTATCTGTAATTGTCTCTGTGCAGAGATGCAAATAATGTCCTTCACTGCATCCATCACAGAAAACATATTTAGGATGTTAGCTTTCTGTGAAAATGAATAATTCACAATGAAAGACATGCATTCATTTATCACCAATGTACTTTTTCATGTCTCATGTGAATTTTTGGATTTAAAGTGTCACAAAGAGAGCAGTATTCCCGTGTTTATTTAAAAGCTATGGAAAAGGTTTACGATTACCATCATTTTTTATTGTTTCTCCCCTCTTAGATGGATTCAGATTTGGAGACGGTCCATTTGCCTGTGGAGACACCGTCCAGAGACAAGCCCCAGATCAGAAGCCCTGTGAGAGGTTCTGCCTCACCTCGGTCCATCCTGCGTGTGTCCGACTACACAAGTCCTTTAAATGGCAGCAGCCTCAGAGAAAGGTACAGTCCTTGCTCTGACAAGAATACAAATTATAAAGAAACACTTATTCACCTTCTTTGACATACGACTGGATGAGCTTTTGAAAAAAATCACTTCTAAATTTCACCACATTCATACCCTGTTTTATATCTTCTTTGTGAGAAAGCAGTTGCCTAACAACTTATGACCCATCAGAAACTGTTTGTTTGCATATTTACATATT
>JAOWBL010000019.1:15736813-15755215 GCA_028564865.1 Zenarchopterus dispar | reverse complement strand
GTCATCTGAATGCAGCTCAACATTTATGCTGGAATCACTCCAAGCTTAAGGCTCGCCGCAGATATTTTGAGGTATTTTAAGAGCTCTCTTGCCGGGTGTGGGGGGGATTCTGCGCATTGCTTTGACAGGCAAATTTATAGATTGATTAAAAATGTTTATCGGTTACTTACTCTGACAGTGGTCCGCTCACTGAATGAGTGAAGAAAGTGTGTTAAGATTACATACTTGGTGTTTTATCTCTATATAAACTTAACTTGTGCGCAAGCGGTGATGATACCAGTCAGGTAACAGTCAGCAGTGAAAGTGTGAACTTGTGAACACGTGTGTGCATTTACATACATGGAAAGAAATCACATGTATTTGTGTCACGTCTGTTAGTTTTCTTTTAGATGGTTTCATTTAAGTACCAAAGTGAATCTGTGGCAGGATATTTCCCATACTATGCTGGCGCAACTCCAGATCTTCCTCCAATCTTTGATAAAAATCCAGAAATAGTCCTTCAGTTCATAATTCTTTGGAAAAGATCAAATCAACAGATACTACCTCAATATCTCTTGATATTGAGATAATAGTCATGAAGTAGTAAATATTGGGCAATGCCAGTACTAGAAATATGCCACTTGCATACTCTATTTTATGATTTATGGAAAATAAATAAATAACTAAACAACTAACTAAATAAATAAATAATCCACAGCAAGAAATTGCTTAACAAAGTGCTTCTCAGACTGACCATGGACTCCAACTGCTTCTCCTGTCACTGTTAATGATCTTTGAAATTTATGGGGTGAACTTTATCCACTCTTCCAAGGGGAGACATTCCAGTAAAATCCCCGATTTTACATCAGGAAGCACATTGTTCAAAGACCAGGTCACCTCACCTTAACTCCCTGTTTTTTGTTTTATTTTTCTCTCTATCGCTCCTCCTCCAGGCTCATTTGACAACTGCTGTCTTGGCTATGTTAGAGAGTTTGGAAAAAGGATGAAGAGAAACATTATAGACTACAGGATGCAGGAAACAGATGGTGATTGCAACATCAGAGCTGTTGTGTGAGTACCAGTCTTTAATGGTGTTTTTTGTTCTTCTTCCAACTGAGCCTTTTGTTTTTCCGCATTGTTAAAACTGGTAATGAATTCAGGGAAAAGACATCGACCTGCTTACAAAGCAAGAAACCAGTCTGAGCTCAGATTAGCTCTGTTTAAATGTGGAAGTGTGAACTTGTGAAATGAGCTTTAAAACGTTGTGTACTGTTTCTATCATGTGTCTGCTACATGTAGGTTTACAATGAGGAGGAGGCGTCCACCAACAAAGATCTGGACTCTCTGCGCCAACCCTGCGGAGGATTGGGTCCAAGAGCAGATACAGATTCTTCAAAGGAAAGCAAAGAACTAGGTGAAAAGTTGCACAATATGCTTTCGCAATCTCCTACATGCAGTCTCAATTATCCCTCAATTAAAACAAAATGTGTCTTTGCAGGCGAGAAAGCAGAGAGAAGAGAAGAGAGCGGTCCTTTCACCTCCCTGTGGGGATTGATGATTAGACATTTCCTGTTGTTGCAAATGTTAAATCATGTACTCAGTTCTTTGTAATACAAAATATACTGTACTCTCAAAGTTGTAGCCAGTATTAAAACAAAAAAACATCATTTATATGAGCCTCCAACCATGATACTGCTCACCCATCTGTGATGTATAAAACAACTGCTAAAAATGAGCCACCCTTTGGCAGCTTTAAAGTGTGTGTAAATATATGAGTGGCCCTTCTGTAGAAAAAAAAGGCACCTTAGTGATAAGCTGAGATTTTTCTTTTTATACAACAGACTTTCATATTTTTGTATTAGCACTCTAAGTGTACTTTGTGTTTTCCTAAGTGAAATAAAGAACTAATGGAAACTAAAACTCTGGTTTCTTTAATGAGTAATGACTAAAAATTAAAAGAACTGAATAATATTTCATTTTTTTAAATGAAGAGAAGACAAAAAACATGCATCAATCTGTTTTAAATCTATTCACTTCTGGTCTGATAGGCGACTTACTGACAAAAGTGAAAGAAAGCATGCTTAATTTTGACTCAATAATCTCTCACTCAGACTTTTGGCATCAACATGATCAAAAGCAACTAACTGGATGATCCGTCTGTCAACATTATAAAACAAGGCTCTCAGTCTAATTGATCCGTGACGCACGCAGCCAGTTTTTGTTGGCTTTATGGTGGTAGAGTTAAAAGTCAGTCACTTTCTCAGACCCTCAGTCCAGGGAGGTGGGTTTAAATTTCTGTCCAGTTTTTATTTTTTTTAAACATCTATCAGTTGCTTGCTGGCAGTGAATCCCTCCCTTAAACATGTGTTTCTCATCTCAGCCCTGTGAACGATCTCTACGGTCCGAACTCTGCAGGAAGATGTCCTGAACGCAGCTTCACATGAACACAGTCAGCATACAAGTGTTGACCATTGAATGTTAGTGTGGCTAACCTTTTGGTGTAAGATTTCATTTAATCTGCCAAAAAAACTATTTTTTTTAATCATCTTTTTTTGCAGCCTTTGTGCAGCCTGAGAAACTTTTCTTGGTTCTGTCTCACGTTTCGTACATTTTCTGTGGAAGTGGTCTTAAAGTCCTTGTGGGAGGATCAGAGCAAGAAAACTGGAGGCACATTTCAACACCGAAAAAAGAGAGAACATAATTGATGGTAAACCTGCCTTATAAGTGGTTTAAATGTTGCATCACAGTTGTTTCCAGGATTCAGCTCCACATAATCGACTACAGAGGTCACTTTTTTCACGCTCTGATTAAACACAACTGTACGAGAGAGATTCATCATAAAACTTCAGCGCTGACTCAGACACAGATCTGCTCCTCCAGAAAAGCATTAAATATCATAATTTAGTGTACTTCAAAAATGATTTAAATTAAAAGCAAAAGTCTTTCAGTTAACCCCGTTTCTAACAGTAAACTTTTTTCTCACTACACATCTCTGACGGTTTTATCTTACACAGATCATAAAACTTTAATAACCTATTATATAATATATACTAAGAAACTGAAGGACTAAGTCTTCCTTTGGGAGACTGAAGAAATTCTTCATCTTACTCATCTAAATCTGCTATTAATGCACCCAGTTTTATCGCTAGAAAACTTCTCAGAAAGCTGAAAACAGATTTTGTGATAACTGAGCTTCTTAGAGCAATATTTTTCTCACATGACAATGCAGGATTTTTTTTTTTTTTAACTTGTTGTGGTTATTCATTGTTTCTAACAGCGAAACACAGACAGACATTTTTAAGCACAATGAGAGCTTTTAGTTTTTATATTTTTGGTCAGTTTTGCTTTTACTGACATACAATTTTGAATGTAGAGTTGTTTTTCATTTTTCACAGGCTGGTCTTTGTCATTTCAAAGATTCTTACATAACTGGGGGGAAAAACCCCACACTGGACTGAATGAAACTGGGATTTTATAGCAGCTGGTGGTCTTGAACCCAGTGGTGGTTTCTATTTTCTCCTGCTGTTGTCCCGGCCCTGTATCGCGTGGAGCATCTAACTGTTTAACGAAACTTTGACATCTAGCAGATGTTTCATCTGTTCTTGAAGACGTCACTCATCCACCAGAACGTGATGGATGGGTTGTGAAATATCCACAGATACCATCAGCAACTTAGTGGTCTGTGGGCTAAGATTTACATTGAAAGTTGTTACAACTCAAAGTATTTTCATCCTCTCATTTCATGTTTGCTGCTGTAATATGCAAACATCCATACAAAGTAGTGTACCAACAATTTTATGTTGTTGTCATCTGGTTGCAGGTAGAGTTTGCCAAAGTACAAAGCAGATCAAAAAACTCATTCATCTTTGCCACCATCGGCTTTTTAACAAGTCCTTCTGATGTTTACGTTTAAGCTGTTGTTGTGAGCTGTTTTTGTGTATCTGCAGGCTGTAAAACAAATTGCAGGGATAATAAAAATATGACCTATGATCATTTCTTTTAAACATCATAAGCAGGAAATCACATGTTTTTCTAAATTTGGACCAGACTGGGTTCTTCTGGGGCTCGCTATTGTCCAGAGAGCTGTCTGTTATTCTCTACAAGTCAGGAGATCATCCATTTTCTTTTTGTGTTGCAGGTTGCGAAACACTAATGGCAGAATGGCAAAACTCAAGCTTTTCCTGGTGGTTTTTTTCTAGTTTTTTTTTTTTTTAACTTTGCAACTTTTTCTTATTTTGTAGTCATCAGTCTTGTTAAGGATTTCTAGATTTCAGTGTATTTGGTTCAGCATGAATTATTTTGTATTATTTATACCAAATAATCCATTTGCATGTGACCCACACTGCTCACAGAACCAGAGTGGTCAATCAGAAACTGAATTACATTTGTAAAGTTGTCCTCATTTGCTAAATTTGTGAGAATCCAAACAACTACTCTGCCAACAGTCCTGTTCAAAATGCACTAAATGTCGTCGACTCGCCTCGGTAGTGCCTGTTGATCCAGAGCCAGTTGGTCTCTTATGCTGAAACTTAGTCTCCCCCACACAAATCAGTGGGTTCAGATGGGGTTACATACTTTAGTGGGTGAGTAATCAGCGTGAAAGCAAAGGCAAATTCAAGTCAGAACAACCCTGGACTCAGAACAATGAGCCAGACTATGAAAGAGATCGCTTCACCACTCATGCCCTCATTTCACTCAGTATAGAGGAGTGTTTAAACCACAGAATTGCTGTTGATTATGTTTTTGTTTCAGATCACTGCTATAAAAATCACAACTCTGATGATGTTGAATGCATTCAAAGATGCAGTGAGAGCCTCAAGCTCTGGATGTACTCCTCTCCGTCTCACCTTTGCCTCACTCAGTGAAAGGTTTTATGTGGCAATGTCCCTGCTCCCTGTTTTATGGGAACTAATCACAGAGAGACATGTTCACTCTTGCTGAGGTAGAGCGCTACTTGACAGGCATTTAGCCTGAGTCTTGCCACCCTGTTGGGGATTAATCTCAGACAGATGCTTCATATATCTAACAGGTTCAGATTGAGAAGAATAAGGCAACCAGTCATGCACTGTTTAATTCAAACTAAAGGGCCAAAGAAATGACTCAAGTTTTTGTTTATATGAAAGAGGAAACATTGATTTTTATCATGCTTTTGGGATAAAACTGGAAGGCTCTGAAGAGAAGATCTGGATGAAGGTAGATCACAAATGGGTAAAAGGGAGATGCATACATTAACAAGGATGTATAAAAATAATGCAATTCACCGACAGGCATCCAAAAACTAATACTTAGGTCATTTCATGCTAATATATCGTATGTAACTCCTTCAGATGGTGTCATGGATTCTGTGGAAAAATGTTCATATGAAAACCTCCTACAACTCTACTCCAAATACTTTTTGCCCCTCGTGATACATCAGCTTGAGTTGAAATTTGTTCTCAGTTTGTTCGTCCACAAAACTCAAAAAGTAATTCGCCAACAGTAGCTGCTGAATGCTTTACATTAGTCACTTTAATAGTTTCCCGGCCATAAGAAATGCCAATTTCAGTAACCTGCTACATGGAACATTAATGGTGACATCCTCAAGCGGTTTAACAAATGCCTCCGTAGAAACGAACATTAACTTTTTCCAGAGGGGAAATTGTACTGAGAAAGATTTATTAAATAAACAACAGGCAGGTACTTGTTCTTAGCACTTGTCAGGCTTTGATAACATCATCTAATTCCTCATTCTTCTGCACGTTTCTGTGTGAACAAGTGGTATAGCACTTTATTGTGAAATCTAAAGTTGTCAGAGCGCCAGTAATTGAGATTGGCACTATAAAGAAGCAGGTGCATGCAGGTACTAGCACAATTGGCTATAAACTACAAAAAAGTGACAGCTGGTTCAGATACAGTAGGAACCTCTCAAGGACCAATCATGGAGTAGAGGTACATGGGAATCGAAGGGTTGCTTTTGCGGATTAAAAGCCCATATATTAAAGTTTTAATTTACATTTAGGAGGGAAAAGGCATAAACATCACAAATAAACTGAAGAATTCTTGAATACACAATTGCGTCACATCTCAGTCTCAGCTCATTTACTGAAAGTGCTGGGAATTACTCCAAAATCAGTTCACGAGAACTGGCTGACATTCAAATGTTTTATGAGCTTACAAACGAAAGTAAAATCATTCAACAGTTTAACATGAATCTTTTTGCAAACATGCAAAAAGAAGTGGAGCTTTGCATGAGGCAGAAAATTACATATATGTTACACTATGATCGCCTCCTGCCGCTGGAAGGAGAGACTCTGCAGAGGTCCAGATGAGTTAACATGTTACAGTCTTTATTTAGGGTTGACTTTTGATTCATGAATTCACCCTCAGTCATCACTATAAAGTTCAAAATGGTCAATACAAATGAAGTATTCATCAGTGTTTTCACCTAAAACAGAAGCAAACAAATTTTAACAAACAAAAGTCTAAACTAGTCTAGAATTGTGCAAAACATAAAACAATGTATGCATTCCAGATGTTCCAAGATGTTTCTGTTTCTGTGAGAAAATGTTCTCCTTGAACCACATCATCTTGAAACATCTGCATTGAATGGAAGCACTTCAGGCACCAGCTGTTGGGTTTCAAACTCACAAGAACACTTTCAAAATGGCAGCAGACTGGATTTATGTTTTTGTTGTCTAGTCCTACTTTTATACATATATGAGATTATACGCTTTGCATATAATCCTCTTTTCCTCTGGGCACGTTTTGTGCCCGTAAGTTAATTTCTGTTTGACCAAGCATGTTCTCAGTGTTCCCTGTGTTAGGATTACCTGTGGCTTACCTGAGCAGCTTGGATTACTTCAGAGGCTTTCTGTTCTGACTAAGAGGGATTGGAAGATGCTGATGACCCTTCAGAGATTGATTAATGCATTGCGTCAGTTCGATGTTGTTGGTAATGTAATAGATTTGTATAGATATGTAACAGAAAGCTACAGATACAGCTGCTACTTTGAGTCACATGTGACATAACGCTGCATTGATTTTGGGATCTTTAAGTGACTGAATGAGCATCTGCTAGCGAATGGACACATGGGCATGTGACGAAGTGACTGTGTAGCCACAACTGTAGCAGTCCAGTCCAGTTATTTCTGATTATAATATAGCACAGACAGTAGAGGGAATATGCCTAGCAGATGCTTCAGACCACTTGTTTGGACAGTCGTACTCATCAGGGTGAAGCACTGAATATCCCACTGCCTCCACTGACCTCCTCTTCTGGACCCGATGGAGGAGGATCCGGTAGGTTCCCGTCAGTGGGCTTCTGCAGTCTAAGCAGGGATTATTCTGGAAATGATTTGTCACAAGACCTAAAGTCGACAGCAAACTCTTCACCTCAACCTCCTCCACGCTCAGAGCCTGATTTATCTGGCTAAAATGTGCCGGGGACTTTGGCAAAAGCTCATACGGGTGAGGGTACTCAATCCCTTTCAGCCAAGTACTGTTTGTAATCAGGGCGATAGACGAGCGATCTGCAGGCACAATCCGGAGCATGCCCTTAATGACCAGCTGGCACGGGTCAGGCACATAAGCCGGGATACTGTAAGACCCCTGCAGGATGCAGCGCTTCAGCCTCCCCAGGTTGTCTCCGTAGAAGGGTAAAGTCCCCGTCACCATGAAGTACAGGAGAATGCCTAAAGCCCAGATGTCTGAGTAGCATCCAACGTAACCTTTATGTCTGAAAAGTTCAGGAGCAGCGTAGGGTGGAGAGCCACAGAAGTTGGTGAGGAGCTCATTTGGGCTGGATTCTGTGCTGAAGCCAAAGTCTCCAACCTTGATGCAGTAACTGGTGGTGTAGAAGATGTTCTCAGCCTTGAGGTCTCTGTGGACGATGTGGCTGTCATGCTGAAAAATCAGACAATGGTGAAGAAGTTAAGTAGGGATTTCTTGTTGTGACATTTGAAATAGCGTCAACCCAACCCCAAACTACGAGGAAAAGGACCTCTCCTCTCTGTAGATATAAAGGGCTTGTTGTAGAGTTATAAAAGCAAAACGCTGTTTGTTTTTTACACAATTCTACAATTCTGAATGCTACAATACATTTCTGCTAGTGAACACCCCTTAAACGCTCAATATTGACACTTCAAAACAGACACAACAAAACATGAAAAATATCTTTTGCTCTTCTTTCGTGTTAATGGAATTCCTTAAATTTATTGTGGAACTTTATATTATACTTTATACATCACCTCTTCCTATTTTAGTAAAATATTGCCATCAGTAATTTCATATTCTGTTTCAGTTGTCCCACTCTCCTCTCCAACTTGTTAAGTTTCCAACTTAACCTTCAAATTTGCTGAGTATAGTCATTTTACATGTCTAGAAACCACAAAGACAAGGAGGCTCTTCTGTTTTATTATGTTTTCTCCAATAAATGCTGTTGCTCAGCACTCCCAGTGTCAGATATAGGTGATAAGGACCAGATTACAAGAGCTTGAGAAGAAAGGATATTTAAAGTCCTTTATTAGATAGTAAGAGCTGGAAATCCAAGTGCCAGAAACATGAGGAGAGTAGCCAGGACGTGAGTCAACTACAAGGGGAGGGGTAACAGGAAAAATTATCACAAAAAAAAAAAAGGAATGTCAGAGAAGCATGGACCCCCAGTACACACACACACAAAAGGAAAAAAATGCAAAGAGAAATGAAAACAAGAGGCTACATAAACTCAAGAAAGCACTCAGGGTTAAGAAGAAACAGATGGGGATACTCAAACAGAAAGGAGAGATAAAGGATGTCAAAACTGATGACACGGGGGAAAAACACTTCAAGTAAAGCAGGAAGTAAAGCAACCTAATTATTCATAAACCCAGAGTACATAAGCAAAGAAGAACAAGTAAACAGGACTAAAATATAAACAAACAGGGGAATTTTAAAAAATCTCAGAAAAAAAAGATGAAAAACCTCAAAACCATGCTCTTTCCAGCTCTTTCTAACCCACTCTGCAAGTTAAAGATCCAGTTACTCAGACTGTCGACATCCAAACAGACTTACGCATAACAGCATTTGCCACTGCAGTTTTACTTCTTTTGGCCACATTTTCAGCTCAAGTGCTGCTGGACTTCACGGCACAATCTAAAGTCATTCTGTCCGTGCTCTCTAAAACTATTTCCTGTCTCATAAATCCTCCTGTCCATTTGTCTGTAGTGGATATAAAACCAAAAGTGTCAGATTTTTTTTTTTCATGTGAAAACTTCAGATCATGTACATGTGAAACAGACTTGGCACTCGAAATGATTAAAATGAGCTTCCTGCAAACATAAAAATGAGTAAGGAATAAGCCAATAATCCGTGTGTGGTGCAGTGTCATGTGCAGTGAAAAGGGATTAACAACTGAAGCTCACCATGTGTTTAACGGCAGAGATGACTTGTGCAAAGACCAGCTTGGCTTCCAGGTCATTCAGCTTCCCCCTGGTGGTTATCCGAGAGAACAGGTCACCGCCGCTGCCATACTCCATCACCAGATACAACTTCCTGTTGGTCTCTATCACCTCGTAAAGACGCACGATGTTGGGGTGGCTCAGCTTCTCCATGCAGCTGATCTCTGAGATGGTCATTGACTGTCTCTTTTTGTCCACACGCTGCTTTTCCACAATTTTAACAGCGACTCTTTCTGTGGAGGAAGAGGAAAGATGGATTTAAAGAGAGGGTGATGAGGTGAAAGGTTAAAATGGTGACAGAGACTCACCTAAGCAGAGTAGGAAACAGTTGAATGTTTATGATTGAATAAGAAAATAAAAAGCTGATTTGGCAACTAATTCAATTGAAAATAAACCACATGACACATGTTTCCGTACCTTTCGTTAAGGCGTGGATCCCCAGCTTTACTGTAGAGAAGTTACCATGTCCAATCTCTCCTCGCAGCTCGTAAAAACCGACCCTTCGGCCCAGCATCAGGTCATTGACGATCTTCTCGTTGTGGGCCATGTCATAGACGACCTTTTCAAATGGAGTCTGCTTGACTCTCTCCTCCTCCGTCAGCTGTGGGATGGCACACGTGGCGGGAGAACCAGCTGGCACGGCTGATTTGACCAACTTTGGCGACTCATCTTTAGGTTTTTTGCTCATTTTCTGCTTTGGCCATAGCCGTGCTTTGATGCCTTGAAATTCATGGAGGGGGTGGAGGGGGAGTGGGGTGGGGGGGGGTGGAGGAGATATATATATAAAGCCACAGTTTATAATGATTGGTGGAGATACATTGTTTACTGGAGGAAAGAAATGAAATGACTTTTGTTGGAGGAAATGTTTGACACAAAACCTTCGTTTGCAGGTATTTTCTTTGTCATGAATCTCTGTTTACCTTAGCGTGTCAGACAAGTGCAGACAAAAAGTAAAAGTGTTCCTCACAGGTAGCTCTGGTAATGAGATTGACCTCTATGTCGCGTTACTTTATCCTGTGTGAAATAAAGTGTCTGCCTTCTTTTACACCACTCTGAACTAGTTTACTGCATGTATTTAGTTAGTAAAAATGGCTAATAAAAAGGACTATATAGATTTAAATCAACAGCCTCTTCACACTCTGGCTCTCTGGTAGGACTCAGGAAATCCTTCTGCGTTCAGGGAATGAGGCTAAACTAAACTGGACCTCTTCCCATGACCCCCTTCCTAACGAGTGTCAGGCTCCATTTCATTGCACAAACCATGTTTACTTTTAAAACTGCTCCACAGATATTTATTCATGTATTATTATTGTTTTTCAATTGTGCAGCCTGGCAAGACATCCTATGTGATACAGGCAGACCAACAACCAGATGAGTATCAATAAAAGACATTTAAAAATGCATGTAATGGACCGGAAACATCAGTGAAGTTCATTCACTATTTTGCTTTAAACACTTGTTGATCCAAGGTGTTATAAGTGATTCTCCACCCATTTTTGTTGTTTTGAGTGGTAGTGATTGCATAAAT
The DNA here is from genome assembly GCA_028564865.1 of Zenarchopterus dispar. Classification (NCBI taxonomy): domain Eukaryota; kingdom Metazoa; phylum Chordata; class Actinopteri; order Beloniformes; family Zenarchopteridae; genus Zenarchopterus; species Zenarchopterus dispar. The sequence continues at coordinate 15,744,295 of JAOWBL010000019.1, read as the reverse complement.
CTCATGCCCAACCTGTTGTGACTGGTTCAGTACATTCGGTACCAGAGGAAACAACTTTGACTGAAAGTAGTAACTGACTCATTTCATGAGACGATTTTCTCAGACTGAATGGCTGACCAGGCTACATATTACTGTCCTTTACCTAAATCTTTTCAGATATCCTTATGTCCCGTACGATTGTAAGGGAGAAGCTGGTTTCTGTGTCTGTGACAATAACAGCTTTTGATTTTTTTTTTTTTTTTTTTTAGCTTCAGATGTCTTGTAATTCTCTGGAAAAATGACTGAAAGTCAGATGTATCACCGGTGGCTTCCCCATTTCTACAGTATTTAACAAAAATGCTGCACAGCTTTCACAATTATTGTAAATAAACTCTCGACTCATCAGTTGTGGGCGAGTGTTACGTTTTAGATTGCGCTAAATCACTTAAAACATGTATGTTTCACTTTAGATAATGAACAAAGGACGGATATGTTGACTTTTCCTGTTCTTTCCTGTTACTGGAAATTAATGTTATCACTTGCATCCAGGAATTAAAATCGTGTTTAAAATTTCATCTTTTTTTTAAGATAAATCATTCATTGTTTGCAAACAGGACAATATTTTTTACTTTAATATTCACCTTTGACAACATTTCTTTGTGTTTTACAGGAAACTGTCGATGACAAGAGGATTAAGTAAAGAGCCACAACAACAGGGTCATTTGACAGCTCATATATCTCTACAAAAGACGATTAAAAACGCTTAATGGTTTCATGGACACAATGCCACGTACGGTGTAATGATACTGTGCCACCTTCTGATGTCAGGAGGTTAAATTTAGCTGATGGCTGGCGACATTCCCAGAACTGTTCGGATTATGTACTCCTTTTAGACTGAGTATTAGTGGGTCACTTCTGAAAGCAGAAAGCTGTTTATAGGATACCAAGACAGGCTAAATAGGCTGGCAGAACATTAATTAAAAAAGCTGTCAAAATCACGTCAGAATTGGAAAAAACCACTTGCGTAAACCACAGACTCAGTTGATCTATAGTTTGGACAGGGTTATACTGATGAAAACCACTAGCAAAATTAAGTTACATTCTTCTAGGTTGTCCTTTTGATTACTTATTTATTAACCTATTTTAAGAAACAATTATATCGACATAGCCAATTTCTTTGTCCTACATGACTGATGTATTAATGTAATTATTGATAAAAAATGACAGTTCTTGGATAAGAATGAAAAACAAATAACAGTTTCAACAGCTGTCAATCATCCATTCTTCAAATTTAAACAAGTTATAAAGTAACATATTAAACTCTACAATAAAAAGATGACTGAAAGCTTTAAATCGATACAATCAGTAGAAACTAGTCAATAGATGTAAACATATCCTCTTATCTTTTTTTTTTTATATCCAGCAAACCAAGTGTTTAGTTGTGAACATTAGTGGGTAATCAATCTCGTAAATCACTTTAAAAAACTGAAAAGGACAAAACACGAGCTCTGCTGAAAAAGTGTCTTAATTCCTGCTCAAAAAAGTTCAGTTGAATTCATTATTACCCAATAACAAGGACAACCTTGTAAGGTGGTTCACATTAGAAAATATAGGAATCATTTACCTGGGAGTTGTGGTTCCTTCATGTCTGTCCCTGTTGAGGCTCTAACACCTGACTGAGGGTGAACATGTGAATAGAGCTTCAGAGGACTAAATCACTCCTCACAATCCTATTAATACAGTGTATTAGTGGACTGTTCATGATGTCCTGTGGCACAAACTGACCCCAGAGAAATGCTGAAATCATGCCTTCACAGACTAACACAACCATGGTCTTGAACATATTTGCTTGAGGTTTGAAAAAAGAAGTTTGAAAAAACTTCAGGGTTAAGACAGGTTTGAAAAAAAGCTGACCTGAAATTTAATTAGATAGTTTGCACACATATGTGTGTGTGTGTGTGTGTGTATTGGAGGTCTCTGTTCTGAGTGTTTCAACTGCCACTTGCACCACTGTAGCACCTTTCACAGTTTTTGAATTTGTTCCTTCAACTCTTGGTATTTTTCCAGCTTATCTTGTTCCTTCCTCTCAATGTTGCTGTCACTTGGAGTTGTAGTGTCTACCACTACTAATTTGTTCTACAATTTGTCAGGCGTCACAATACTTGGTTTGTTAGTCATCATTGCATTATCAGCCTGAATTTGGAAGTCTCACAGGCTCTTTGTTCTTGCCATAGAGCATTTATCTAATCTACCTAACATTTCAATATCACTGCTGTATGTCCTGATGAGGTGGATAAGTGAGTCATGGTCTCATTTTTTTCTTGGCATACAGCTTGATTTCATTCATGTAGAAGAGATGCCTGATGATTGCTTCGCTTTGGATCCTCTGAATCATTTAGTCATTCTTTACAATGATCTGACTGAGATGATTCAGGATTCTCCAGAAGAACAGTGGAAACATAAGCATATCTTTGATTAAAATTGTATTTGATGGTAACTCGTGAAACTGGCTTTGACTTGACCTCTAGAGTAGTCTTTCCAAGTCCCACTGTCCTGTTGAAGTTGTCCAGCTCCAAGCAATCATGTGTGTATCCATGTGGATACACACATTGTCTTACAGTACTTTATTTATTTGTAGAAATAAATAATTCAGCATCGACAGTTGCTCTTTGTGATGATCTGGCTGAGAGAATTTAGTCTCTGTCATCCCTTATGACATGGTCATACATGATAAAGTATGATGTGAAAATGTTTTGCCTTGTCCATTTTGAATGGAAACGTAAAACGTATGCCATGTCTGAAAGAGGATGAGAAAACTACGATAGGGGCCCTCACCTTTCTAATTTAATTCACTTCACTTAAAAGCAGAAATACAAGCCCTTTTCAGCTAAATTAAAGCCAGAAACTCAGAAAGGTTCACAGCACACAACTTTTTCACCAGATCTCCAACACTTGGTGGAGACCAAGATTGATGTAGAGCTAAATGCAGCAAAGGACAGTACTTATATCAGTAAAAGCCCAGAAAAGTTGTTCTGTGTCTAAGACAGTGGTAGTAATCCAGGCGTACAACAGGAAAATTTAAATTTGCTTTGGAGACAAGTCACACATCTTTCGACACGTGGGTCTGATCTATCAGGCTGCCACAGTGGGTCATTTTAAGCATGTTTTCACTGCCCTCTAATGGACAAATTATGAACTGACTTGTGTTCTTTTTTTTTTGTATAATTAGCAAGAAACTTTACAAAGTTGAAATTAAAGAAAAATAATCGCCAACATCTTTACAAATGGCATATAATAATTCCCACCGCTATACAACACCACCACAATCCTGGTATCATAATAATACGCCCATATATAATTATTTAAATCGAGTAGGCGGAAATACACTTTCAGCCCAAACAGCTCTCTCGTTGATTCTAGCCAATGGACAACGCTTATTCATGACCGACCAATCACCGACCAGGGTTTGTTGGCGGGTCCAGAATTGACCAATAAGCGAAGACCGCCTACCAAACAGTCCGGAAGCACATGCTGGCGCGCTGCTGCTGGTGTTGTTATCGTCCGTGACATGTAGATGCAAAGATTTATACATTTGTGGGATTTTGTTTTTGTTAATATATCTTTTTGTAATATATCAGTGAATGGCAGCAACACTGGCAACGCGGAGCTCGGAGCTCGTCTCCGAACGGTGTGGGAGTGAGGAGGAGAGCCGCGGGGCCGAGGCGGAGGACGGCGGTCAGCAGCAGACAGGCCCCGCCGCCACGGTGGGTCACAGCCGGCTGTCCAAACTCCCGCTGGCCCGCATCAAAGCTTTGATGAAAACAGACCCAGACGTGTCCCTCGCCAGCCAGGAGTCCGTGTTCATCATCGCTAAAGCCACGGTAAAATTACTGTGATGTAAATAAAGAGTAATCAGATTACCACGCTGTCACAATACCCCATTTTCTTGCTTCAGTGCTGCAGGCCACTTTGTTGAAGGTTTCTAACATGATATATTGTCAGCATCCTCAGCTGTTGTAGCAGGATTACATAATTTTGTTTTATCTGAATTTAGATTTAACCTTACCATTAATTACCCAAATTTATTAAACGCTGACATTTGAATAAGTGATTTATTGTAGCTCATGTAAAATATTTACAAGTATTGTCATTATGACTTAACCAGTGTGTTGTGTGTTTAACCTAAGCATGTAACTGTAAGTAAATCAATTAAGGAAAAGTACATAAGTAAATCTTACACAGGTAATCAGGTTTTTTAAAAGTAAATGTAAAATAATGTCTGTTGGTCTCTTAAAAAAAATCTTTTAAAATTTTCTCCTAGGAGTTGTTTGTTGAGATGATTGCCAAAGATGCTCTGGTGTATGCTCAGCAAGGCAAGAGGAAAACTTTACAAAGAAAAGACTTGGGTAAGTACATTAAAAATACTTAAAATCAGTCCATCATCTATACTTCTTAATTCACAGTTTCAGGGGTCTGCTGGAGCTGATCCCACCTCTCTTCAGGTGAAAGGCTCGATCCTTTTGATGTTATTTGCAAATAGTCACTGTGATTGAAAGTGGTTTTGTTGTCTTTGGCTTTGTTCTCACTGTCAGCACAGCCTGATAACCTCAACATTTTAGTATGTTGAGGTTATCTCTAGTTTTTAGAGTATTTTTTTGTTCTGGCCTTCCTCCATTTTGATTTGTTTTTATCTGTTATTTGTTGTCAGCTCCATAGCAACCATATGAATTAGGTAATGTTAACAACGCCTGATCTGATCATTTACATTAAATAATACACATGATCAGGCAGCATGGTTGCTTGGTGGTTAGCACTGTTGTCTCACAGCAAGAAGGTTCCTGGTTCGACTCCCGGGCTTGCCAGGAGTCTTTCTGTGTGGAGTTTGCATGTTCTTCTCGTTCTTGTGTGGGTTGTCTCTGGGTACTCCGGCTTCCTCCCACCTTGTGGGAGGAAGCCAGACATGTATGTCAGGTTGATTGAGAACTCTAAATTTTCCGTAGGTGTGAGTGTGTGTGGTTGTTTGACTCTATATGTGGCAGGGTGTACCCCTGCCTATCGCCTGTCATGAGTTGGGATAGACTCAGCAGACCCCTGTGACCCTGTAGATGGATTCAGTGGGTATAGACAATCGATTGGTGGACACGATCAGTCAGAAAAAACACATTTTGTTGGCTTTGAGCGTATCGTTGTTCTTTACCATCTTTGAACACAAGTTGTGTCTTCAAAAATCGGCACAGGTAGTTTTTGTTCACGCTTGCCTATAAAACTGGTGCATTGAGGAAAAATCTAAAATTAGCGATAAAGGGATGTGGAGACTAAATGTTTGATAGAGTGAGTTTTTATTATTATTTATTTCAACTCTTTCAGAGGTCAAGGAAGTGATGATTTTGCCAGCGTAAAACTTGAAGTCTCACAGAGCACAATTGTGTCCTGTCCTCAACTCTCACTGGAGAGCGCTCTCAAACACTGCCTCCTTACTTGAGATTACAAATTTGCGGAAAGGCCCTGGGATCATGTGAGAGTCATGTGGTGGTCTGGTCATTTAAAATAAAAAATTCCCCATGTCTTCGCCTTTCTCAAATTAAACTTCTAAAAAGGATGATTGGTGTCAGATAAATAAAATGAGCTTTTATGCTTCTAAACTGAACATATCTGGTTCACATCTCTTCTAAAAACCTCTGAAATGTTCACCCATCAGCCTCCACTGGCTAATTTAAAGTCTATCTTTGAGTCAGAGCCTGACTGTGGTGTTTCATTCTGAGAATTCATCTCATCTATGCCAATCTTATGCTTGACTTCCTGCCACCTCGATCTGCTGTGTGTGCATTGATCAATTGTGGTCCAGCACCAAAAGTTGGTGTTGGACTAGAAGTTCAACAAAGCAGAGCAGGCCACCACTTCTGTCTTGTAATCTAAACCTCCTGTGAGGCCACTCACATTGACTAGAATAGCCACTATTCACAGTGACTTGTAGGGCGCTGCTGTTTCATGGCAGTTCTGCACCCTGTGGGACTTGAACTTAAGCCTTGAGGACTAATTTAATCAACTACAGTAATCAACTAATTTTTACACATCATCGTATTCAGGGAGATGGGGGTCTGCTGGAACCTACCCCAGCTGTCTTCAGGTGAAAGGCAAAGTACATCCTGGACAGGTTGCCTGTCCATCGCAGGGCCAAATATAAACAAGAATAATTAACTAGCCTAACATCGATGATTTCCCCTGAGAGAATATGTAAATACCACACAGAAAGACCCCAGCTGAGAACTTTCTAACCAGTTATTTAATTTAAAGTGCATGTTACATGCGTCTTTGTAAAGAGGTTTCTGGATGATGCTGGATCAGTTTGTAAAAGTATTTAAGCCTGCATGTTTTTTCTTTTGTAACCCACAGACAATGCAATAGAGGCCATTGATGAATTTGCCTTTCTTGAAGGTAAGCTTAGTAAATATAATAAAGAAACCCTCAAGATATTACATGAAAATCTACTCAATGTTCATTTTTTTAAAAATTATTAATCCAATATGTTTTTGATGTGACCAATACCCAATAAATTATTCACATGCTCAAAAGAATATGTAATATAGCATTCTCATCCACATTTATAAATAATTAGTACACTTAATTGAATGCCTTTATCAGTAGCTCATGTTGCAGTGATTATTATTTTTCTCTCCAGGCACATTAGACTAAAGACTGCTTCACTGGTCCAATCAGCTGTCTGAATATCTGCATCCACCCAAGAGGCACTCTTACCGGGTCACAAGTCACTGTGGGAAACTTTCTGGTACCTTTTCTAAAATAAACCTACAAACTGGTGATGTTAATGCTTTTTATACAAAATGCAGTTAAGACTTTTTTTTCTTAACTATGAAGACATTGGTGCCAACGTGTAAAATTCTTTGTAAATATTTGTTAAATGCTGTAGAACAATGAAATAAATGTGTTTTAAACAACCAAACTTTGTTAGAACAAAATCTGTGTCTACATTTGTCTGAAGCTGTCACTGACTCTTTAACATTTGAACTGTGATTCATAAAGCTCCGTGGTTTGAATTCAATTCAGTTTTTTACAAAGCGTCTATTACAATACAAGTTGTTTCTAGGCACTTTCTAGAAACCGAGAGCGTGACCCCTGAGCAATAATTACACAAGCAAACTTGAAGCCAAAGAGTGGCAAGAAAAAACTTCCCTTTAAGATGGAAGAAACCTTGAGCAGGAGCTACATCATAAGGTGGGACCCTCCTGCTGAAAGCCAGGTAGGTAGAGCAGGAAAAGGGAAATAAAGAGAATGAAGAACAGAGGCACAGATATACTATCACATTACCTAAGACATATTAGTCTTCATTATCCGTTAGCTGGAGAACTAAGAGTTTTATGTACTGATACATAGTTGATGTACTGCAGAGACGACGATAAACAGCTGTAGACAGCAGACACTGAGGTGGTCAGAGGGTGGGACTACAGCTCACAGTAGACATCTAACAGACATCTGTATAGACAG
>JAOWBL010000019.1:15673259-15701945 GCA_028564865.1 Zenarchopterus dispar | reverse complement strand
CATCCATCCATCCATCCATCCATCCATCCATCCATCCATCCATCCATCCATCCATCCATCCATCCATCCATCCACCTCAGGGGATGACATGGACATCAGTCCATAACAGAAGCATACAGTTCTCGCTCTGTCTCAGTAACCCGGGGCGAAAGGTGGAGGCAGCAGATACTCTGGAGGCAGCTCTTGCTCTGTCGGTCTCACATTATTGTAGAAGTGAGGTGCAGCATTAAAGGGCTGCTCATCTCTGATCTCCTGGTATTCATTCTCAGTGTCTTCACTCTTGCCACTTGCCTCCACATTAATCTCTGCATATTCATGATCTTGCGAAGGGCTCGTCTTCTTCTGAAGTTTTTTCTTGAGGTTCTTCAGGTTGGAGACAACAGACGACTTCGCCTCCTGATTCTTTATGGGCTCATCATTGGTGCAGAGTTTTAGTTCAGGGGCTGATGATGGGTGGGGGGGTTCAGGTGCAGAGATGGTTCTGATGCAAGCCTGGTTCAGCCTCTGAGGCACACAACTCCGAGAAGGGACTTCAGGAGGCCTGTCCAGAGCGGCATTATCAGCTGTACATCTCCTCCTGGGCTTTGGCACTGGCTACACATCACAAACATAAAAGATATACACATAAATCTGTGAGAAAATAATGGCTCACCTTGCGCTTCAGTGCAAAACCTGTTTTGCAGACTTCAACAAGATTAAGTCATTAAAATAAACAACATACAAGTTTAAAACCTGTCGGGGAAGTTTTTAATTCAACAACTGAGTAGTGTCAACAGTAAATTTCACCATCTGTCAGCCAAAGGAGCGATCAAGAGTGAAAACAACCTAAGTCCATCATTAGACTATTAGAGGCAGTAGACTGTAAAAGATGAACCCTTCAGTCACATGACCCTTTGGTTTCTGAAGTGCCGTTTTCAATCCTTCTTTTTCTTTGTACTGAGGTAAGCTGTTTTGCCTGGGAAGCCTATTTTGCTGCAAACACAAATTAACATTGAAATGCTCCTTTAATGCCTGCAGGATATTGCTCTTACATAATGTTTTGAGAAGGTTTAACTCTCACCCTGTGTGTGTAAGCACATACTCGTAATAACTGAGAGAGGATACCAACAGTGTTTTTTCCACTTAAGTTGGGATTCGTTGAGACTCAAAATTCCTTCACAAGATTTATTCAATAATGGAAATAATTATAAGTAGTATTTTATATCTTAAAGCGAAGTGTAAGAAATTTCAGGATCAGTCTTTTAAGATCAGGTTACCTTATCTGGAATTAGGCTGGTGATGTGTTGGAGCTCATCTTTCAAATCAGGGTAAAGCATGTTTTGTTGGGTGTTTGGAGACGGGACTGCAGAGGTCTTCAGGTGATTTGGTCGACTGGGAATGGCAGGTGGAATATCATCTTGTCCTCCCGGATGGCTCGTGCTGGGAGGCGCGTAGCTGTTTGCTGGCAATATAGCGGAAGAGCTTGAGTGTCTTTGAGGGAACAGCAGCTCTGCGTAGTTTGTTTTATCATTTGGGGACTTACATAAGATTAGACAAAGACAAGAAAGAGGAAGCAAGTGTTTAATGATTATTCCTGGTATGCTGGTGGCAAACCATTTACGAAAAAAAAGTGAATCGTCTGTTCCGTGTGATTCACTTCATGTGATGTGTATCAGGAAACTTGACAGAGAAAACAAATAAGTTCAATACAATTTAAAATAAATCAATTTTAGTCCATTTATAATCCAGTTGTATTCTAATTAAATCAATACTGTTTATATAATGAGGCTCCTTTTTTATTTCAGCTTGTATGTATATATGAAATATGCAACTTTAACCTTAAACACATTTTTAATGTATCTGGCCTTATGTAAGCAGGGTATGCAACTTGTGTCTTCACCTGTCCACATGCAACAGTCAACACTTGTTTGAAAGGCATAATGGGAGTCCTGCGATGAAAGTCCACCAGGTCCTGCAGAAACCGGTGGCGCCTGTTCTCCCCAAGGATGATGTACTGACCATCCTCCAGTACATCAATCATGAAATGTCTGCAGCGGTCCTCAGCACTGAGTGGGGATCAAAGCACAAGTTATCCAGGCAGAACTTTGACCTGTTGACACAAAGCTCCTTCAGCACAGCAGACACTCACCGCTGTGAGAGCGTGTAGCCAATCCTGGTCTCGCTGACTCTGATGAGGAAGTATCCGGGCGGCTTGGACATGAGCAGTTCCTCTGCTGTCCTACACAAATCACCAAATACAAAAGCCCCTTTCATGCATGCACTTCAGTCTGCAAATGTTGTCGTATATGTCAGCGGCAATCAGTCTTTTATGAACAGCTGTCATGCGAAAGGTTCCAGAAAGAAGAATGACTTTTTGCTCGGTTGCATGTTGTTCAGGCAGATCAGAAGAGAAAGCAACAAAAGAGAAGTCAGCTGGACTTCTCTTTGTTAAGGTTACAAAAAGAAAGAAGAAAAAGAAAAAAAAATCCAGCTGCCTTCTATTTAAGCACATAGGTTATCAATAAAGCAAACTCTTAACCATTACCTTTTGTTAAATTAAAAAAAAAAAACCCACACATATTATGCACCATACAAAGTTGTGATTGTGTACACTAAGCACGGAAGAAACATGAATCCATTGTCTGGAGAATAAAACTCCTTTATACCACAAATGAAGTTCACGATAAAGGTTAGGGACTTGAACGCAATGAAGTAAACCTGCAATTGAAATTTTATAGTGGTTTAGCTGTACTTGCTGTCTTTGCTGCTATTTAAAAAGGAAGCCAACTTTTAAAAAAGTGTGACTAACCACATTAAATGCTTGTAACCCTAGTGCTCGTTGATGTTTTAAAGGAGCAGTCTTAACCCCTTGATGCCTGATATGTGAAATAATACACAGAAAGTTATTATTTTTTATTTAAAGTGTTAATATATATTAAAATTAAAAACACTCCCAATTCTGTCTATAAAAGTATTTTTATTTATATTTTTGTCCCTCTATGAACACATTAGGTAGTTCCATTTATTTTTCTATTTATTGTATCAATTTTGCAAAAATTGTATGGATCTTTTTTTAATTCTTGTTTTGATTCTGGGGGTGGTGCAGATGCTCCAGAAAGAACTTCAATATATTTAAAAAAAACACTTTGAGGGATCATTTCAGGTCTGAAGAGCCAGTTTCAGCAGCTAAGGATCAACATGACTCCAGCTGCTGCCCAAAACACATTTTAGCCAACCAGTACATCCTCTCCTGCAGGTGGTGAAGACTCACGAGGGTGAACACATGAAGCTAGTTTGGACTGAGCCACGTGCAACCTCATAGGTAAAGGCCTGTCCACCACGTGCTTGCCGATGACCTGTTCCCTCAGTATCTCTAATGCAGTCAAGAGATGCCAAGCTCTTTCTGCTCACCGTCCACAAGAGTCAAGTGAGGTGGTTCAGACAGGTGATGTCCCCCGGATGCCTACCTGGGGAAGCTATTTTGGGCATGTCCAACTGGGTGGACTCTGAGTTAAACACAGGACACACAGGAGATGTTTTATTTCTCTGTTGACCTGGAAATACTTTGGTGTCCAACCAGAAGAACTGGAGGAGGTGACTTTGGAAAATGAGGTCTGGGTTTCTCTGCTTAGACTACCGAACCCCATGACCCAAACCCAGGTGAATGGAAGTTGATATATTGATGGAAGGATGGATGGATTTCTATAGCTTGCTGCCTGCTGCCACTCTGTGTCCCCATGGATGCTTCATCTCGTTAAATTGGATTTGTTTCAAGCTGATCCACAGTGAGAATATGCTAATAATTGCAGCTGCCTTGTTTTGCAGATTCAATCTTAATAAAATAGTTGAGGCGTTGCTCTCAGTGACGAACACGAGCATGTGTCATTGCTGCTTCATAATGAAAGTAAGCTCATGTTTTTCCTGGTTAGTGCTTGTGAAGCGAATTGTTTGGCTTTAAAGCAGTTTTTTCATAAAATGCCTCTTGCTCATAATGCTGCAAATATTTGAACTCATGGATCATTACCGTGTCTACACATTAAGCTCTAGGGTATTCTTTAACAATGAAAAAGTTATGAAATCTCAAAAATGACATCATTGCAACTGATAACCGATCTCTTCACTGAGTAGGATGTTAAAAACATACCTCTCCACATTCCTCTTTCCCTGTTTTAGATTCCCAACAGTGATAGACTTTGCATACTCACTTCCTGGAAATGATCCCATGAAACCATTCTGGGATTAAACCATCCCTGATCACAGACTGGAGCTGGAACTTTTTGAACCACGTCAAGGTGTCCTGTTGACCTTGTGACGACTGACTCCACGCCATCATCCCGGTGCAGTTCATTTAATCCTGTGTCGAGTAAGAGATGTGAATGCATCACTGACTCCATACAATGGGCACTACCACCAACCAATTCACTGTTCTGCTTTCAGGTGCGGTTGTTTGGAGCCACTTACTGCAATCAATGTTCCTCTTTTAAGTTTTTTTTTTTAATTTTAGACAAACAAACCTCATAATAAAGCTTTTGTGTTTAAAAACCAAAATAAAAAGGACTTTGAATAAGCTTTGACTCTCATCTTTAACTTTATCTCATAATAACATAAGTTCTATGTGCTGCATTTAATTATTGAAAAAGTAATATCTACTGTCATCTGGTTTGTTCAGTTACTCCTGGTAGCTTGATCTTTATATAATTACTGAATAATTCTTTTTGTCAAGATAGGTCACCCATTGTGATGTTGTTTTTTTTTAAATCCCGTATAACAACACAGCCAAGGTTACTCACCCTCTGTAGCAGCTCTGTGGTAAAATGATACTGCAGAGCTCTATCACCTGATAACACCTGCCTGGGGGCGGAGCCAACACTCCTCAGTGTCAGCCTCTGTTTAAAAGTCACACATGCTTAAAATAAATTCTGTTTAATATAGCCAAATAATAATACTCATAATAATAATTATGAGTATTTTTAGTTCAAATTACTGTTATATGGTAGAGAGATGAAGTAATCTCTTAATGGGACTTCACTTTTGGACTCTATAGGAATGAATGCAGGGACACATGGGAACAACAGGAAAGGGAAAAAAGGAAGTCAGAGATGAAAAAAAAAAAGGAAAATAGGGCTGAAATGATAGGCTGCAGTCCTGCCCTCATGAGCTTTTAAAAACATGCATCTCCTCAGGTTTATGAACCTTGGAGCTCATGTAAGTTGACATCTACCTACACTTGAGAGGCTTCATGAAAGACAGCAATATTCAGAAGGAAATTCACATGTGAATATTATCTTTTGCTGTCTCTTGTTCTTGAAGGCTTTGAGGTAGCTGAGGTTGTGAGTCTGGCTCACCCTAAAATCCACTTCTCTTAACTTTTAAGCAATCTCAATTTCTACATACCCTTTTTGGTGATTCTGTTGCAATGTAGTGTAATACAGAAATTATGGCGCATGAATGTTTGTGTCCTCTTTTTAATCTGTTCCTAGATCTAATTTTGAGTTTCCTGCTCTTTATTGACATGCATAATTTGAAATTAATATATTTAAGAAACAAAAAGGTGTATTTAAATAAATTGTCTTATTTGTTGTTTTTTTTAAGAAAAGATCTATATATTGTACAGTGCTTTGTCTGATAAAAAATGGACCATGGATTTCTGCAACACCTTTCTGGTACCAGGGGAGCTTGTTAGGGAGAGGTTAAAATGCTTTATAGCACATGCAAACCAAATGGAAACTGGTATAAAAATTATAAAATAGAGCCTTAGATTAATTTTAAAAAGGTTGCTTATGCACAGGACTGAGATCAGAAATCAAACATCTTACAGACAGACGACATCATGACAAAACATAAGTCTTATTTGGTCTGTAGGTGATATGTTCACTGTTAGTTAATAACAACTCCTGTAAAGCCATAAACTTTTCTTCTGGTTTGGTGACTGGCTGGATTAAAAATAACTAAAGGTCAAAGTCTTTCATAAATGATTTCCCTTCACCTGTGAGTAAAACAGAAGTGATTAACTTGTTTCACTTAACATATTAACACACTATTCACACACACACATGCATAGTAAAAAGTGCATAAAATATCTAATTTCCCAAGTGCCTAATGATACAAATTTTTCTCAGACTTTGTCTTCTCAACTGGACACCTCTCTTATTCAGACTGGGACCTTCTGCTTGCTTTTCTTAGAAAAAGTAGGAGAAAAGAAAAGGGTGGCATTAGATGATTAAAGCTACCATGCAGTTTTGACCCAGTACATATAGTACATGTAACCTAGTTTTCAGTACTGAGGAGGAAGTGTATGAGTAAACCGAAACTTAGTTGAGTCACAAAAATAGATGAACAAAAAATAAAAAAATAAAAAAACACAAACCAGAAATTTGCTACCTGTTTTGTATAAAGCAGCACCCGCATGGTAACCTTTAACCATGAATTTGTTCAGTGAAACCAGCCACTGGCTTCCTGTGCATTTATGTTGTACACAAAAATAAAATGAAGGTCTCAACAAGCATCTGTACCAAAAAAAAATGTATTATACAATAAAAAATAAGATAAAAAGTAAATAAAGAGTAAATACATTCATAAAATTACACAATGTAATCATAATTCATAGTATTTAGAATCTGTTAAAGACAAAACTGGGGGTATTTTTTAATTTCAATATAATAATAAAAACATTTAAAATTAAATTAAAGGAGAAAAAAGGATTTTATGTGTAATATTTCATATATCAGGCATTTAAGGGTGATTTGTGAGTCCCACCAGGAGTCTACGGTGCAGTAAGTTCACACCGAGATCAAACCTGTTGGACACATGACCAAAGGTCAGTTAGGCAAGAAAACAAAAGAACATTGATCTCAAGCATGAAGGCAAATCTAAAACAAAACACACACACACATATATATATATATATATATATATATATATATATATGTGTGTGTGTGTGAGTGAAAGAGAGAGAGAAAAACCCTCTAAGTAACAAAGAAAAGGATTATCTTAAGTTAATGTTGCCAATTATTTCTATAATCTTCTGAACTGGCGTTGTATTTTGTAACATTGAATTTTGTTGTTTTTGTCAAATAATGATAGTATAACAGCTTTGTTGTTGTTCACCTCAAGTTGTATTCATATCATTTTAAAAGCTGGTGATGATCAGATTATTTTTCATTACACCCTGTTACACAAAACCTTAGAAGTGAAAGCCAACACACTTTTTTACTGCACTGCATTTGTCATCTACATCTCATCCTCCAACTAGTCTGAAACAGTTTTGAGAAACGACAGTTTAGACATAATTCAAACGTCAACACCAAAAACATTTACTTACATATTTTTCATATTCATTGGCTTATCTGAATGTACTAAAAATAGGAAACCAAAAACACTGAACATTTCTTAAGAATCTTTAATAAATCATCAAAAGTACACACATCTACAAAAAGTGTAGATCAATAGGATTTATGAAACTACAGTACAATCATTGTTGATCTTATTTACAATTGCAATTTTTCTCCACATTTAGTCCATCAAAAATCTTTGAGAAAATCCCAAATTTATTTAGGGAATGCTGAAGATATGTGAACACTTATCAGCCAAAATTACCCAGGAAGGGAAAGACTTTTTCACCCAAACAAATACTGAACTTTCAGTCTTTAAACTGCCAAAATACATGACCCAACTGAGTTTTTTTTTCTTCTCAAATCAAACTATTTTTTAAAAAATCTACTAGATGCATTGATTAATTAGCTCTTCAGCAACCCCAAACACTATTTACTCCCACTGTCAAACTCTGATGTGATTCGAGCCAGATTTCTATTCATTTCCTATTCTTAACATCTGAACACCTCTCTAAGCAAGGTTTCTGAGAAACAGCAATTTTATCCACCTTTCTAATCTCAAATAAAGCTTAGGTCGAGTCACATGTGCAAAGCCTTTGAAGGTTTTTCATGCACCCAGAATGCATATGGCCGTGACACTGGGCCAGAACACCACAGAACTATCTGGTGGACAAGACGCTGGCTGGGATCCTCAAAAGCTTCGATTTTAAGCAAAAACAAAGATAAACCATTTCAAATAGGGAATGCCGCGGCAAATACATCGTGAGTTACAAGTATATTTCCTTCGCTTGCTGTGCCTCTTTTAACATGCTAACCAGAAAGAGGTCTCAGTGCTCAGATGTTGACATTAGGCCCAGGTGGGTTACATGGAAAGTTTGTGCATCAATATTCTTTGCTTTCAGTTAAGACTTACAGCGAACAGTCAATAAATCTTAAGAACGTTTTTTTTTTTTTTTGTCATATACATATAAACAGGAAGAGCAAAAGAAAAAAAGTGCATAATCAATAAGAACATAAAGGGCACTTTGTCATTTTGGTGCTGTGTCTTTTTTTCCCACTCCATAAATACTGCTACAGCACAGCCCCAATCCAAGGCCCAGAAGATAGTATATGTTCCCCCATTGGAACCAGATCAAGTACAAATGCATAAAACAATGATTTTATCATTGCTGCGATTCCTTCTTTACAGGTATTTGGGTTTAAGTACTGCTAATCCACCAGCACAGGTGAATCAAATACTTGTGTTCCTCTAACTAACAACATTGATTTTGTTTCAATTGCAACATCTACAACAATGGGAAAAGCTATTACAGAAGGAATGTGTGAGCCCTTAAATCTCAGCTTTTCTGCAACCACATGAATAATTTTAGACAAGACAAAGGCTCTACATACATTGTGCTGCACACTGATATGTTTGCAAAAGGAATGGAATGTATCAGCCTGGAAGAGAAGAGACGAGAGTAATATGCAGGCTCCCCTTCAGATATGAGTAAAATGCACTGGCATCACGTTTTCACATGGTGAAACATAATCAGTGAGACATATTTACACATTGTGGATATAAAAATAAACCAAAATCTAGACCACCCTGTCAGTGCAAATGTAGCAGAATTCGGGGTGCTGTGAAATAAATAAGACTTCACCACGTGAGAACGCTTTTGAAACAGATAACGTCTCGCAGAAAGAAAAAACAAAAAAAAAGACACTTAACGTTAAGGGTAGAAAAGGTTTGATCGTTCTCAGCGTCTCACCAGGAGGCAGCCTTCAGAAATGAATAAAATATGAGAATTGAAGTTGAAACTGTCAGTACATAACACAGGCCACAGCAGATGTTGAGAGAAAACTGAGGGAGCAATAGACGTCTTTTACATTATTAAATCACAGGAGAAATTAGAAAAAAAGATGACAAGGGAAGAAAGATAAAACAGAAATCAGGATGTGCTCTGTCCAGTTCTGTCCAGTGGGGGACAAAGTTAAGGCGATGGTGGATGCCAACGCTGCTGTCTCCTCACAGAAGCACACAGCGAAAGAAACTGCTCTTCTTGGGCTGTTCTGTAATCTTAACGCCTTGGTTGCTGCCCTGTGGGTTGTTTCCCTCCTAACAAAGAAGTGAAATTACGTTTAATCTAGTAAATTGAGCATTAAAAAAAAAAAATGTAGAAACTAATCTTTATTATCAATATGTTATTGCCAAATTACAACCAGTGACTGAACTCTTACCAGCTTCCTGTCCATCTTTGTTTTAATGTCTCTGGCGAGGGTTAAGAAGGCCTGCACGCAGAAACATGGAAGAACATTAATGATGGTGATTATGAAAGAAAACATTGTCAAATAATCAACAAAAATAAAGTTGGTACAGCCACACAAAAATAGTCATGGTGCAAATTTGCATAGACAGCATCACAGCTGAAAGTCTGACCTACAACATTCTATCAAAGCTCCTATTCAGCCCTCTGGGTAATCTGACTACACATGGACGGCAAGAAATACGTTAACGCAATTGATGATTTCAGATCATCAATTTCAGACTATATTCAGAGGTAATGTAGAGAACTAGTGCACATGTTCTTTTAACAGCGCAAACACCAAGTGTCCTAGGCCACACAGATACTCGGACATGATTCCACACATCCCACAGTTTTTCCCACCAGAATATTTTCTAACTTTTCCAGCTTTCAAATACAATAGCCCCATTCATAATGCTAGTACGTTCCACCTCGGTATTATCTTTTTTTTCCCCACTTTGTGAATGGAATAGAGGTAGAAATATGTAACATTTCGGTCTGCAGCTGTTTCACACCCTGTTCCACTATGGGAGGTAATAACATGGGACAAAATGAGTCCTGTGGGAATTGGTATTGTGGGAAGGGGTAACATGTGAGAAAGGATGGCTGCAAACTCTGTGCAGAGGATGAAAATCAGTTGGTCATGGCAGATGAGCATGTAGGCAGCAGCATTCAGGCCTACTGAAGGATGAAACTGGTGGCTGCTTGTGCCACAGAATGACATTTTCATAACACTTTGTGAAAGGGGCGTCCATAAAAACCATTTATAAGTGATAAATCCCTTATTAATTAGGGCCTTTTAGCAAGTCCTGCAGCTCTTGTGAGAAGTTTGGATATAGATTCAGGAAAGTGGCAACAGGTAGCAGAAAGCAGCCAGCTGGCCTTAAGCACATATGGACAAAACACAGCCTGAGGGCCAGATCCGAGGTCCAGACCTGGACCATTTGAATACAAACCTCCTTAAAGAAAGGCCTTTAAAAAATAAATAAATAAATTTTTAACAAAAAAATAAATAAATAAATTTTAAAAAATAAAATCACATTTTGGTAATGATTCTTGACTCTATTGAAAACAGTTTAAACTTTATACGGCCACTTTACTTGCCTACAGACATTTATATTGGGCTACAAATGTTCTCCTTCAGGAAGGTCAGAAATGCAGTCATTTTGGTGGCAGAACCAGAATTAAATTTTTAAAAAGAAAAAAAAAAGGAGACAAAAGCTGAATCTGAATATTTGGACTTTAAATAACTATTTGTGACAAGTATTCATTCAATGGAAGTATCCACCTACTATTAAACACAATGCTCTTCGTAAGAGATGTACAAATGCTGGTACCAGCACTGACGGTTACAGAAAGGTGACCAGGGTACTTCGTTCAGACATAAAACTGACATGTACAGATGCTATGAGAATAATAATAAAAAAAAGTGTGCAGGGACTTCTGTAGCCAAGATTAAAAAAAAAAAAAAAAAAGTCAAGCAAGGTGTGTGATTCTTGGAGTTTAATTCTCTGCGTGAGAAGAAATACTTGCACAAAACTGCTGAACCGCTTATTTGTACAATTATGAAATATCCCACTGAATTACATCGTTGCATACAATTATAATGCATGATTTTTCTTCTCTTTTTTTGTGGTCAAAGAGCACAATCAGCTTTCAAATATGATTGAATAGCTTTCAGAAAAAGGTGCAAACTCACATTCTCCACATTGATGTTTGCCTTTGCACTTGTCTCCATGAATTTGATGCCAAAATCCAGTGCCAGCTAACAGGAGGGTCCACGACAGGAAGAGAGAGGAGAAGGGGGAAAAAAAAGGAAACTTAGAAAACATTGCATGGCATAGATAAAAACCACATACCCTATAAGTATGGAAAGCTAGCAGTTTGTATTCTTTTGAAATAAAGATTCTTCACTCACCTTCTCTCCACTTTCTTTTGACACTTGTCGCTTGTCATTGACATCACATTTATTCCCAAGCACCATTCTCTCCACGTCGGCTGACGCGTGCTACAGAAAAGAAGTCAGCTGATCTTTATAGAACTTGGATGCTTTAATCATATTTATATACTGTAGATTATTGGAAGGAAAAATAAAATCATGATTTACCTCTTCTATATTCCTTATCCAGTTCCTAATATTGTCAAAGGACTTCTCATTGGTAATGTCATACACTAGCATGATGCCCTAGAGAGATCAGCAAGATATTCAAGCACAGAGTAGCCTGACAACATCTCACTAATTCAAACAGATTCTGAAATTATGAGTTGTAAATTGTTTTCTGCTTGGCTTTTAATCATGGTGCATCTTATTTCCTTCCAGTTTTAAATAACAATTTGGCATCTGAATCCCAAGGTTAAAGTTCAGAAACAGAGGCATGCAGTTCAACTTGAACTGAAGTGGAGACTAACAAAAACACTGAGGTGATGCGCCTCTGATGCTGAGAGGTGTGTGAGACATTAACATCATTAACAATGTGAGGTGGGGCTCCAGTAAAGGTTTAATAGGATGCCGACAGCCGAGATGAATGTCACACTACCCGTTCAGCTTCAACAGATAATCTATGCCATTGTGTTATTTGTAAGGGCAACAATGCAATGTACCATGGCTCCTCTGTAGTAGGCTGTTGTGATGGTCCTGAACCTCTCCTGGCCTGCTGTGTCCCTGCAAACATTTAAATTAATGTTACACTCAGACTTGGACTTTGAGTCTTTTTCTGAACTGTTGAACATTACACCAAAATATATTTTCTCCACCTGGTTAAGGATGACAAACAAGTTTTAAAGATGCATCTATAAGTGATATTTTCTTTTCTTTTTCTCGAAATCAAAAGCTGAATACTATATTTTATGTAGACAAATACCAGATTAGTAACAAATAACTGGCATTCACCTTTATCGATCAGTCTTACCATATCTGTAGTTTGATCTTCTTTCCATCTAATTCTATTGTTCTGATTTTGAAGTCGATACCTAAAAATGTATAATAAGAAACAGGAAATCTCTTTGTAAGAACAAAAATATGAGTTTGTCAAGCTACTCAACTTCTCACAAACATATGACATTAACGCTGATTTTTAGGAAGACGAATACAAGCGATGCAGAGGAAAACATTGAGCTTCTTCTTTCTAATAAAGCTGTCGAAGATAAGTCGAGTAACAGGCCAGATGATCATAAAGGAAATGATACTTCCAAGTAACTCAACTAGCTTTGTAGCATGTTAGCCCAGCAAGACAACGTCGCTACCTTTTTTACTTAAAAAATAAATAAAATGGCCACAGCTGGACCACACACCTATTCCAGTCACTCATGCAGAGACATTCAAACCATTGAATCTGATTAAAATGTCAGTGTCGGTCTATTTTAGACACCTATAACAAGCCGGTTTTGCATTTCCTGACTAGCCGTAAAAGTTAGCAACAAATTAGCATAACGGGATGGGCTGCTCCTCGTCGCCTTTCACTCAATGCGACAAAGATAATACGGACTCTACTCACCTATAGTGGAGATAAATGTTGAGTTAAAGGCATCTTCTGAAAATCTGAAAAGCACGCAAGTCTTTCCAACGCCCGAGTCACCGATTAAAAGTAGTTTAAACAAGTAATCGTAAGTCTTCGCCATGTTATTAGCTAGCTCACTGTTGAGGATATGCCACCCGTTGCAGACACTGTGACGTCATTACCACCAAGCTGCCAATTGGTCGAATCAACTGTCACTCTTCTCTGTCGTCGTGGCTCGGGAGCAGGAAGTCTGCAGTTGGGTGTGTTCGTTTTGCCGACTTTGGTCGTCTGAAATTAAACCTCTGAAAATTTGTTGGTTTGATTAAAAAAAGTGAATTCACTTATCCATCTAAAAACATTATAGAAAAGTATGTATAGTAACATCGTGTATTTACGAGACGGAAATGAGAGAAACTAATTTTGTCAGTAACAATGAGTCAGCAGAAGACTGGATTTACTTTCTTTTTCATTTTGTTATAGATACAGTCCAGCTGTTACTAATCACATCAAAACTAATCTGTATTCCTCAAAAAAATAACCTAAACTGTATTTGTTTGAAAATTTAACTATGAAAACAAACAAACAAATAAAACAGGAACAAAAACTTTAAAATGGCCTGGGGTTTGAATGTAAAAACCCTTTTCCTCATTCAGTGAATGAGGATGTATATGTAAATCTGACGAGATCACATGTCCATCCACCAGCAGATGACATTATTATTAGGTCTAATACTGGAGATATTTCACAAGTTTTCTATACATACTTTTTCTGCCTTATTCAGCATCTCAGCTGCCAGCAAGCAGGAAGTGAGTTACACTTGGAGCAGATTGCCAGTCCATTTCTGAGACAATTAACCAAGTACACCCACACCAACAAACGTTTTAAAATTCATAAAATGCATGTTATTTATTTTACAGTAGGGAGGCTAGACTGCCAAAAGAAAAGTCAGAAAACCAGGAACCTTCTAGCTGTGAGGAAACAGTGCCACTGTACTACTCACTTTTTAAATTTTCTGATCAAATGGGTGCACAGCATGGATAGGGTTGGAATAGGCTTCAGCAGATCCCTGTGACCCTGAATAGGTGAAGGCAAGAATATGAATGGATGGAAGGGTTGTATGAGTAATAATACAGCAGGCTGTTAACCTGTTTACTGAGACATAAGAACATGATACATAAAACACACATAAAAATAAACTTAAACATCACGCCTAGAGGGATGAAGTAGGGTAGAATGGCCCATAACCTTATATAGGGCATAAGTTATATACATATGTGTGTGTGTGTGTGTGTGTGTGTGTGTGTGTGTGTGTGTATATATATATATATATATATATATCCATGTATGTATAAAACTCTTGATTTCTTCTGTCAATTCTTCATAATGGATCTGTTGCCCCTCCCCTAAACCCAGGGATCCGCCTGCTCAGTCTCCTTCATTGTATCACTGTAACACTTCAACAGACCAAGTCAAGGCAGGTGAATCTGGTGAAGCACTTAATCTCTGATATTGTTCCTTGTGTTGGACGGAGAAGCCACTGGTGACCTGAGTAAACATGTCTGTAAGTGAAGATCTAATGTTTTATTTTCTTCTTGTGTCTTGAAATTTATTTGTTTCAGTAGAAAGACAACTGATTAAATTTTCTGACAAAATTGAGATGCAATACTTAAAAATATGTTTCTTTTAAAAACAACTTTTTCTTGGATTGCATGAATATATACAAGGTCAATTTGTCAACAGAAGTTATTATATTGGGATGTTAGTATTTATCTATACTGAGGGGTAGACCTGCTAGTAAGGTGCCTGAACTTGTCTGGACATGTTTGTGTAGCTGCTCTAAATAGTTATTCATTTATCAGACAGCAGAGGGCGGTAGAGCACAACATCTAAACACAATTGCTATTCCACTTTGTCTGGAAGCCTTTCACTAAATTTGATAAAGTGACTTAACGACTAAGATTGAAGAATGTTCGGTTCTCTATTGTAGCTGGCCAAAGATCTGATGCATCCTAGTTTTGAAGAGGAGATGAGAAGACACAAGAAGAAGAGGCTGGTGCAGCAGCCCAACTCCTTCTTTATGGATGTCAAATGCATAGGTAGCAACCATATGCTGCACCACAACTTCTACAGCTTGCTTTCCTTACTTATTTGTAATATTTTTTTCTCATCTTTAACACCATCATAGGCTGCTACAGGATCACCACCATCTTCAGTCATGCCCAGACCGTGGTGGCTTGTCCTGGATGCTCCACAATCCTCTGCACACCTCACGGGGGCAAATGCAGATTAACAGAAGGTAAGGACCATATCATTTTCTGTTTTGCATAATACACTTTCATTTGTGTTCTGCCTGAACGAACATACTGTAATTATCTTTTGTCCATATAGGCTGTGCCTTCAGGAAGAAATATTCTTGAGGTCTAATGTGCTGAAATATCTACAAGACGTTGCAGAATGAACCATGGAAAAATGAGTCGGAGCTACTCTCACCGTGTTGCAACTCCTGCGTTGATATACTTCCATGTTTCTGTATTTTGATTTTAAAATTTCAAGTCCTCTTGTGGGGTTCAACAGAATATGGCAACTGATGTGCGATCACGTCAAAGAAATAGATCACCAATCAGAAACATGCTAGTATGTTCTTGTGTGGCTGGAGTGAATCGTATGAGAAGCAGCTTGATGTGAAAAAGCACTTGATTTCAAGACATACTACTTCAGTTATGCTAATCTGCATCAAAATTGAGGAGGAAAAAGTCAAATGAGTCGTTAACTTCTGTAAAACATTTTATTAAGTTGACATGGAGGGGGTGGTGAATGCCAATTCCAAATGGTCTTTGTCAAATGTGAGACATGATTTGAGACCATGATGACCATCACCAACAAAAATAAAACATTTGATGAATTGCCTGTTTCTTGTGTGTTTCTTTGGTTTTGAGAGCTCCCCTGATAAAAGGAGGTGGTGGAAATAGGGGAAAAAAGAAAAAGAAAAAACTCCAAGCAACACAACTTCTCAAATACCTGACATTATTCTACTATATACAATAGGAATCCAAAAATGTAAGACTTTAGTGAACTTCCAGTGGTTTGGGGGCAGGCTCGCTCATCGGTTTTAAAATAATGCCAATAGCTACATGATGGGCATCAGCAGTCAGAGAAAGCTGAAGGAAAGGCAGCACAGAGTGCACATGCACAACTCTAATGTTCTGCAGACCTCCACACCTAAAATTGTAGAGATCTGACGCACTAGAAATGTTTACCTCGACAAGCTCCGATTAATCAAGAGTGAGACTGAGGAGGCATTTGTAATTAACTGAGTACATGTCTAAAATACATAAGCAGCATGTGCTATAATAGTGTATTTATAACTGAAACCTTTCCATCAGGGCATCTAAACATTTGACCACTGTGCAATTTCAACAAAAAGATTTAGGATGATACAGCCGAGGACAACTGGTCAAATTTCTTTGAAGTGGTGTAGCATTATCAAAAACCGTGTTACTTCATATCACCACTGGGAGGAACATCAGAGGTGAAGATTGAGCGAAACCCAACTCCACTTGAAGGCAGTGTATGTAAATGATCAGAGAGAGCAACATATGTGCATGTAGGATGTGAAAGTGAGCCAGTTACAGTGGTTCAAAGAACAAATCTGAGGCTTTCATGGCCAGTTTTTTGTTGGTTCTTTCTAAATATGTGGCCAAAAGTAAACTTTTTGGAAGAATTTCTGCAATCCCAGCTGGAGATTTAAAAAGACAAAAAAAAAACGGGGAGGGTCGGCAATGGGTTCAAAATTATTTCCCACCCAGATAATAATAAAAAAAAGCTTTTGCTTTAAAAGAAAAAAAGAAAAAAACATCAAGGGACAAGCATTAAGTTAATCCCCCTTTATGTGGGGAGTAAAGATTTTACAGCTCAAAATGCGGAATGGAGTCGAACGTTTAATGGAATGTTAACGACGATCTCATCCTCTTCTGCTTCCTCTCTCTGCGTTTATAAGCTGTTCAGTTCCTGCAGGGTCTCGTTCAAGACTTGGTGCATGTTCACGTTCTCCACTTTGGCATGTGATAATTTCTCTGGAGAGAGAAAAAGAAGAAGAAAAAGGTATATGTTTTAACTTCCAACCGCAAGACAACACTGTTCAAGTAATGCCTGTTTAATCTCCTTGGCGCATCCCTCAAAAAGCTGCACAGGACACCGTTTTACGAGTCAGATGTTTTGCATAAATACTTTGGTTAGGTTGTGCCACATGCAAAAAAAAAAAAAATACTCCACAACAAAGTGCCTTTCATGCATCCATCAACTGCTAAAGACTGTTAAAATCCAGGTCAGACTTATTTGACAACTTGTGTGTTGAGCTATCCCTGACTTTTGTTAATTAAGTTGAAATCAGTGTGCACTTTGCAGTTTAGCATATCAGAAATCATCAATTACATATTTAAGTGTCTTTAAAGGGTCACAGAAGAGTGCGAAGTGTATTAATTCAAACCAAAAGTCAATAAATCTCAACAAAAATGCTCACCTTGTGTAACTGATACTCAGATTGACAATGTATACTGAAAACATGGTCATCACAAAAGAAAACAACTATTCACTGAAAGTTTTCTACTCGGATTTCGCCAACAATCAGAAACAAAAGCTGCAACGTAGGAAATGAAGAGGATTTTAATGAACTATTTTTCTAATATCAAGTTGGCACACAGGCACATTTGATCTGCAGAGAGAAGGTACAGAGAACAAGAGGTACCGCAGACAGAGGTGAGATGCAAAGACAGACAGAGCAGAAGATGTCTACAGAGATGTCATGTCATTGAGGGCATGGTCCAGCTCCTCACTAATGGCCTTGTACTTCAGCTTCTGAGCGTACAGCTCATCTGGAGGTGAGGGGTTCGACAGCGGATGTCAAGGGCAGCAGCGACAAGCAAGCCAAAAGCAGCGCGAGAGACAGATGGAGGCAGAAAAGAGCAGGGGGAAGAAGGAGAAGACAAAGAACAAATTAGGTCATGTTTTTAAAACATGCAGAAATGCTTGGAAGAAAGAATGGTGCACGTCTGCCTGGGCTTGTAGCTCTTTTGCTGGGTGAGCTTTGACTATTTAAGCCTGTTCTGTGTGTCTCATAAAGCTGCTCCAATAACTTATATAGTCAGCTCCCTGTGGTTCATCAGCTAAATAATGCTGACCTACAAAAACATCTGAGCACATTCTGTCCTCTTTGCAGTGTGGCTGACATGGAATACTCGCCCTCCAAAAACAAGAGTCTTTTAGTAACTTGTGGGACGGCTTCCACAGATTAGGTAGAGAATATTTTCTTTTCCATCGTAAATGTTTCCACTACTTGAAGAAATGATATCAAATTGAACTGAGCGAATTTGGATGTGAGCATTGAGATGTACAAACAAACATCTACAATAATGAGACAAACAATCAGATCAGATGAGCTGATTTGTTGCTAATGTCATGTCATAGACCGAATGCATGTTTGTGATTGAATTATGTGTGGACAAAAAGTCTGTAGATATAGCATAGCTTTAACAAAAATGTTACTTGTCTCATACCTTCCAGGTCATCAATGGTCTTTTCCAGTTTGGCCACTGTTCTCTCTGCAAACTCTGCACGGGTTTCAGCCTGGCAGAAGTTCAGACACAGATTTGTCGGTAAACTCCAACAAATGAATCCAACATGCACAACTGGAAACATTTTCAAAAGGCCTCTCCGTGCCTTCTGGAGTCTTTATAGAAAATTACATGTTTCACATTCAACTTTTACACGCACTCACATATGAGTCTAATAAACCAACAAGCATCAACTCAGCTGAAAGAATCTGTGCCATCAAAAATGACGGACAGGCTTTTAAACTACGTATCGTCATGAGAAATGAAACGACTGCTTTGGCAGAGGCTGATGCCGACACATGACGCCGACAAGCTCAAATGCACGAAAGTCAAAAGAAAAAGCATAATTCTCAACTGAAACATACGAGATCAGCTCGTTTCACTGTGGCACCAAAACAGTTTGGACCTCACCTCCTTCAGTTTGTCGGTCAGAACTTTAATTTCCTCCTCGTATTTGTCCTCCTTTTCCGAGTACTGTTGGCAGAGAAACAAAATAAAACTATCAGTTGCAGAATCAGAAATGTGTTCCCGCTTGTTTCCACTTGCAGATGCATTTGGTGTGAACATCACGCCATGGTTAGAAGAGCACTGGCAGCAAGAAGGTGTGACATATGGAGGGGAAAAAAAGAGCAAACTGTTGGCACGTAGCAGAGAAGGTGTTGGCCTGTTCTGGGAACACGTTGGACCATGATGCCATCCACAACGGGTCTGACTGAGCAAAGCTAAAGCATTACCATATAATACTATGGGAGAGTGGTCACATGATTAACTTGGCATGCTGTCATGCTGCATGTCTGTGCCTGACGGGAAGAAAATAATGCAGATTCCTGCAGTTCAGACATGCTGACACACCCTACGTATCTACTAAGTGTCTGTAAGAGCCTGATGTAAATTATGTTTATGGATAAGTCGCTGTGTAAACACACAGCTGCAAAAAAATGAAGTTGGGAGGGAATTTATATTTTCTATAAACAACTAGTTCCTGATTTGATTTGCACAGCTGCGGATGAAAATGTTCAGGCGTTAAATTGTTTTCACCGAAGCAACTCAGGGGGAACGTATACAAGGTATATCTGATGTGATACCAGACAACAGTTCATCAACATCACTGCAGATGTTTAGGTTGCATGCGTTTGTGAAAGCAATTCAAAGCTGTGTGTTTAGTGGCCTGTGATTATAAAATCTTGTTTTACTGATTTTGAATTCTAAAAAAACTTCCCATTTATGTAGAGAGCTGCTAATTGCTCTCAGTTTCAATTTCCTGCTTTGCTCTCACCTTCTCAGACTGGGCTTCTAAGGACTTCAGGTTGTTGGTCACATTTTTCAGCTCCTCCTCAAGGTCACTGGCTTTACTGTACGGAGAAACAGAGATATGCTTGGTTTCACTCTGTGAACCATCAGTGCTGGTGCTTGTGTATTTTTGTGAATTCACTAGTTTTTACCATTCTGAGAGCTCAGCCCTCTCCTCAGCTCTCTCCAGCTCGCCCTCCAAGATCACCAGCTTACGAGCCACCTGAAAGAAAGAAAGAAAAGAGATTTGTTTGGACATCAAACACGATATAAATCAGAACTATGCAAGACTGGTGCCAGCTGCCATGACCTAAGCCTCACCTCCTCATATTTACGGTCGGCCTCCTCTGCGATGTGTTTGGCCTCTTTCAGCTGCATCTCCTGAATCTCCATCTTCTCCTCGTCTTTCATCGCTCTGTTCTCAATCACCTTCATTCCTCTGATCATGCCGGAAACAACGAGGGAGAAGACAACATTACTTTTTTTTTTTCCCCCCTCTGAGCAACTCTTGAAAATGTTCCTGTTTATTAATAACTTTCAGAAAGATAAATGTCCAAAACAAAACAAAAAGAAAAAAGCTGACCTCTCACTCTCATCTGCAGCCTTCTCTGCCTCCTCCAGTTTCTGCAGCGCCGTGGCCAGCCTCTCCTGAGCACGGTCCAACTCTTCCTCCACCAGCTGGATCCTACGGTTCAGAGCTGCTACATCTCCCTCTGCCTGAGAAACAAAATGGAGGGAAGGAAGAAAACATGAAGTCATTCATTCATTCAACCTCCATCCTGTTCCTTCCCCTAAAACAGGAAGACAAGGAAAAGACCCAAAGGGGTGATGAGCAGAGAAGTAAAAAAAAACCCAACAAAAACACAATGAGGACTTAAGTTTTTTTTTTAATCGTAACAAAATGAAAAAGTTTTGAATTCACATTTCACTTTACAAATAAGATGCAAGTTACTCATCAGGAAGATAAATAAGAACGTTTTTAGTTCAAGAGTGTCTCATTACACGACTGTGCAGCAAAGCTCTTTATTGCTGTGCTGAAAGCACAAAATTTAACCAAACCACTTCTGTTTTTAACAGGAACATTTTAAAAAGTGAACCAATTTCCTGCTTTACACAAACTAAACTTAAGACTCTTTGTATAAAATCCTACTTGTTTTTGTTAAAATATTCTCATGAAACTCAGGAGTCATTGTTGTACTTTTAGACAATACATATTTCATAATGTTTGTGTTTTCCGTTGGGCAAAATAAGATATGCAGTCCTTGAAAGCACCTGCACAAACACACAAACCAAGGCCAACACAGAGCTCCTATTCAGAAAATACATCCGAAGGATGTTTAAGATTAAGCTAGTTGCTATGACTACAGGGAAATATTTTGCTTTATCATTCTGACATCAGAATAATTCTCCTCTAAGGAAGTCTGAACTACAAAATACGGCAACTATAGAATCAACAAAACGCACCCTACATATGTCGCTTTTTTCACACAAATCAACAGTAGATGGATATTAAGATCTCTGGAGAACTTCCTAAAGTTGCAGAGCCTACCTGTAATAAACACTCGGGCTGGAGAGTAATCCTTTTTTAATGTCTGAAGATCTCAGACCTTAAGATCTGAATGAAACCCCGACAACAACTCAATTTCCGGTAAAGATAAATGCAGAATTCAGGCAAACAGGGAGGACAATTGCACTTTTTTCCTCATGTGCCTTTTATAAACAAAGGCCAAGAGAGAGGAAAAAGAAAGCAAACAGATAACTACACAAGAATTTCCTCCATCGGAAAGACGGTTTAACCAATCATCTCCTAAGGGGCCACATTTAAACTGGAAACCAGTCTACCAGTTTAATAACACACAAAGAGACTCTTTCACAGATGAAATTTAAATTTATAACCAGTAAGTTAAAACAGCACAACCCAACTGCGCTGTTGCACGATTACACAGCTGAACCGGTCGCACAAGTCACCTCCCTAATTCTTGAAAAGGACAGCTGTGGATTTCTAAGAGACATTACAGCCCACAGAGCTGCAGTTAGTAGGTCAGTGACTCATTAGCTAGTCAAGACGTCAGATCAACAGTCAAAAAGTGTCTGGCGTTCAGTTTGGGAGGTGAGTGAGTCATTCTGCAAGACATTTGGTAAGACTAAAGAGACAGTACTAGCAATGAGGAGGGAAGAGAAGAACAGAGACCTCTGTGGAAAAGAGGTATGAAGTTTGTTTGTACTGAGAGAAAGAAAAAGAAAAAAAAAAGGACTTCATTCCAGTCCAGATTTCCATTCTGTCATCGACTTAACAGTTCAGGAAAGGAAAGCATTTTTCTGCTTATTGGAAACGGGCCTCTTTTTAATTGTTAAGATTTTTCTCCACCTTGCCTCCATTTCATCTCAAGCTGCTGAGCAGCCAGTCAGTCTTTCCACTGATGTTTTTTTACCCCCTTCTTCCATCTCTCTACAGCTTTTTCCTGACTCAATGCAGGCATACCAGGGGAGGCCACTATATGAGACAGGAAATGTCTGTCAGACTATCGTTAGTGTGTCTTACACCAGGCAGCACATGACAGAGAAAAACCTGGTCCAACACAGTATGAATGAATGGAGGAATGAATGGGGGGGGTACATAAATCGTTTGAAACATCTTGAATCCTAATCAGAACACTCCTCACCCAGGTCTGCGTCTGTCAACACTACATCTGGCTAGAGAGAAACGTTCGCAGGATTAAGCTGGAGCCTGAAATAACAGATACTGTAACTTCCTGTGTATGGGATTTGGAAAAATGTGCTGTGAAGAATACCGTCTGCACACAAACAAACATGCTATTCATGTGCTTCAGGTCAGCTACGGTGCCACATCTGATGCATGAACATTCAAAAATAAAAAGCATTCTCATTCTGACAATCTCTCAAACACAAACACGCAATTATCAGCAAGAAACCATGTAGTTTCCTGCTCAATAAAATGTTTATCAAGTGAAACCAAGTACACAGTGGTTCCTTGATGCACACAGTTAAATATGTTGAAGCTGCTGCATTATTATGCATCAATCATGGAGGAAGTGGGTTGGGAGTCCCCTAATACACATGCACAGCATTATATCACGTTTGTGTGCTAATATAAAATACATGTTCTCATTTCCCAACATATGAGCAAAGAAGAGAGGAACCTACACGTCCTGAGGATGCTGCTTTAAGCACAGAATCTTCTTCTGCTTAAAAAAAACAAAAAACAAAAAGTAACACATATATAGGAGCGTTGTTGAGGCACGTCACAAGAAACGAAAACGTTGCTGAACCACAAACCTCTACTACAGGAGATAGCAGAGTCACTTAACAAATAAGGATCTTGAAAAAGGTGACAGGAAGTCATCTAGCCAGCATCCTTTCATTTCCTCCCTTTGATTATCTTTCTTTCAAAGCTGGTATTCTCCGTTCATCTCTCTGGCCGTGCCCCTTCCTTTAGCACCCACTTTTGCATTCTCCAGCTGCCTGGGACACAAATTGCCTTATATGGTAAACAAACTGTGGTGGGTTAAGACTGTAAAAATGGGCACAGATGCATACAGATACACACACGAAAACACACACACACAAGCGTTTGTAAGAAAAAAAGAGGACATGAAGCTGCTCTTGTATCCAGACTTTCTGATGTTACACCAGCTCCCTAACAAAGCTCCTCCAGCAGACCTGTTGCCATTCTAATGAATATTTCACAATTAATACTATTCCCATCTGTGTCCTTAAACCCTTCAGTTGAACATTTAGGAACAAAACTTTGTTTCTTTCAGCTTGATGACAAGACTGATCTCATTTCTATCCTTGGGCATCAGGAGACAGTAAAACTGATCAAAAATAATACTTGTCAAATTTAGCTGAGGCAATTACAAGATTGTCTAATATAAAACCAGTTCTTAGTGTTTTAGCAGCTAAATGACCAGCTAGTGGGCCAGGAAAACCAGTTCCATAATGACAGCAACTCTTTATCATCAGACTGGTGGTAGGAATTTATTGCCTTTTTTTTAACATTGGTTTAGTATGGATGTGAAATCTGAAGTTTCTTTAAATCCAATAGTTTTGCATCGGCATTGAATAAATTCATGAACTCCACTGAAAACAATGGCAAGTGTTTACAAAAAGTCGTCCTCTGCAATGAATAGAGTGGATTTCACAGTTTGCAAATTCATTTCCACACATTTTTTCATACTGTCACCTTGTATTTACAAAACCAGCACCAGCATTTATAAATATTTCTAGATGGTGCAAAAACATTCATAACTGGTAATATTAAGCGTTGGATGACATAAAACATGAATGGAAATATTAAGAAAAAAAAAGTTAAACACTCAACCAGCCCTACATATATTGGCACTCAGCTCCTTGTTTTAGTTTGTTTGTTTTGTTTTTTTTTTTCAGTTGGCAGAAATTTAGGTTGTGGCACTATTATGTAACGGTAACCCGTCCAGAGGCGCCTTTTGGCCAAATGAAAGCTGGTATAGGCTCCAGCAGAAATCTCTGATCCAAAATAGAAGCAAGCAGGTACAGATGTTAGATGGATTTATGGAAATTGAGCCTGGTCAGTCATCCTCATTCTTTTTCTCTTTAATGCATAAGTCTCGTTTCTCTGGATTAAACTTTGATTTCTTGGAGGCTGTACACACAGATGCAGAAAAAAAACTGCCTCTAGGCAACGTTGGATAGACATCCAGTCAATCAGAAGCTGGTGACGTAGGCAGAGCAACAACAGGAGTAGGATCAACAAAACACATCCAAAGGCGTGCAGAGTTATAGAAATGCTGGTGAATGACTGTTGATGGTTTTTCAACAAAAATTAACTGATCCAACTGTTATTAGCAGTTCTGACACTATTTTGGATGTTTTGAGTAGTGGCCCTTCATGGCTCCTTCATGAGTTCTGTATGTGATTGGTTCAGTACGTTCTGTACCTGCAGACATGGCTGTGAACGGGAGCGGTACCAGAACCATTTCTTGAGAGAGAATTTTTGCGACGTGAATGGGTATTGCTGGCCGGGATGGTGCAAATTTGCTTGCAAGCATACTAAGTAACAAATTACATCTAACTTATTCAGCCAAAAAACTAAAATAAGAAAACTATAGTGTAAGTAAAATAAGGGAAGCTTTTAAATAACAAACGTGATAAACATGATAAACATGTCAAGTCTAAAGAGGTGTTGATGGTTTGAGATCCAGCTTCACTATCTGATTTGAGAGCTGTGTTTATGTGTTATTGTATCACTCAGCAACAAAAAACTCAATTCATTTCACAAAATTCAAACTCTCCACTGCGACAGCCACATGTGTACCTGTTGGAATCCAGGATTCTGTTTTAGCTCGACTTGTATCTCACCATTTTATTTCTTCACATACATCTGCAAAACAGTCCTTGGCCTCACTTGAAGATACAGCACAGTTCTGCTGGGAGCAACTTTAGAAATACCTCGGTGTATTACACGTATTATGGACAGGATCGAGGACAAGCAAAAGAGGAATCTAATTACTCGCCAATTTCCAGGGCAGTGGGTTAATGAGCTGCACAAAGCTGCTGGGGTTCAGAGTAAGTTATTCCTGATACTGACGCCTGCCTGCTACCCTCAATGTAAATGCACACGTGAGCCAGGAAGTGTAATCTCTTTTCATGAAGATCTGACATGCAAAGACAGCAGCATGGAGCACAAACCGTCTGTCATGAAGTGTGTGATATGAAAAAGAAGGTCATTAAATGATCAGACAAGCATCACGACAAGCACTCACTCTTTGCTACATGTCATTTGTTGCCACATCGAACAGCCAGTTCGTTGATCTGAATGCCAGAAAATACACCAAGAACCGCACACTTGCTGAAATGTTATAGCACTGACCCAGTGAACAGTAAAATGTTTTCTCTGAACAAATTAAAGGCAAGTGATTTAAATAGTTGTGAGTCAAGCAGGACTGCCTTACAAAACTATTTATATAGCTCTCTTAGACGACATTAGAGCTATTTGCACTTTCTACCAACACAGACTGAAAGAAGGCATTAAAAAAAACAGCACTTTACACAAATCACAGCCATGCTACATAATACACCTACAACACCATCACTCACGCTCTTTAAATGCCATTTAACAGCATTAATATCACATTTAGCTTGGCTAACACTAACTGCCTAAACATAATCTACTCCTCACTGAACGACAACCCACAGCCTTGGCCCTCACGATCAGCTAAACCACTAACATGGGAGTGTTCCCCAGAACACCGGTGACCGCCAGAAAGGATCAACATGTGGCGGTTATATTTGGAAAGTTGAGCTATTCCCAGGGAGAAGGTCCAAAGAAAATAGTGAAACTAGGAAGTAATACTTTCCACAGATTCTCCAGAAGACCGTTAGAGGCCCCGCAAAAAAAAAAAGAAAAAAAAAGAAATCCTTAAGCCTACTGACCACACAAAGCAACAAACAGATGACACCCTCAGTGGATTTTGACAAACAAATGGAAACGGCTCCTGTAATTACTATTTACAGAGCCATTTATACTTCTAACCGCAAATAATGATCTAGTTGAGGTTTTACACAAGTCAATGATGATTAAATGCAAATATGCATTATGCTAATGTTTCTGTTGAGTCGTCCTCTTCAAGAAGGTTGAACTGCGAGTTATCTATAATGATGCAGCCATTTAGGGAAGTGAGTAATCAGCTGACGGACTAGACAAAAGTCTGCCATTGCAGACAGTTTATTCATCATCGGCCATTAACTGTCTTGATGGGCCCAGATCAAACCAACAGGACTCAAACTAACAAATCTTCGTGAATAATTGAATGTTACTCACTGTATTCAAAGTCTTTGAAGTGGAACTAAAGACCACTTCTTGGAAAAGCTCCAACGCCATTGTCTCTGTCCCAAACAATAAAGTCAGTTAGCAGCGGGGTTATGCACCAAACTTGATAAAAAAAGACAAGGTCACTTTTTGGAAAGCCAATAGCATTTAAAACTATTAACTGGCTAGAATAAGTCTCGTTTTGCTGGAGACTGATAATATGTTTTTATACTAAAGAGTTATAATCAGGAGTACTAATGCTGTCTGTGACTGATGCATGTTTCGTTGGCATGTGAAGCAGTTTACATGATATATTCAGGTGACGCTCAAGTCACTGACCGAAGGAGCACCAAATGATTTTTATTGTTTCTTACAAATCTTGTCATGCGTAACCATTGTCAAGCTTCACTGCCTTTGTCAAATTGAACACAAATACCACAATGTTGATGAAGCGACAAAAATGGCAGCACATTAAGAGTATATTACTAGAAACCCAGCTGAACCAGTCAACCAACAAGAGCCAGTGTAGACCTTCGCTAATCTTCCTGTTGATCAGGGCCGGGGCTCAGGGACAGGAAGTGCCATGAGTCGAAGCACAGGAAACGCTGGTCCAGAGTCACAGGGGGACATCCTGGGAGGAGCAGAGAGCAGGGAATACCACAGTCCCAGTTCCTCTTTTAATAAGATTTTAGAGATAGATTTGTGTACCACAATCTATTTCTGCATTCTGTGTGACTAAACACAAACTGCTTCCATGGCAACTGTATGTTGTCTGCCGATGGCGTGACCACAGACGAAACTTATAAATAAAACAACTTCAAAAAAGGGATTACCATCTTTAAAATAAAGTGCTTTTTATGACATTCATTACAATGACTGCTCATTGAACGATCTAAAGTGAAACTGTGTTGTTGTGAAAAGCAGCTAATCTGGTTCAGCCGGGCTCCTGTGTGGAGAACTAATGAATACACGTGGCCTGACCTGGTGTAACTAACTATAGCTGTGAAAACTGAACACCTCACTGAGAATAATCACCATCAATAAACACATCTAGTGAGGGGATCAGGACTGTTTCAGGTCTCCGTGTCCTGATAAGAGAATTAAAGCAATACATATGGTTGAGTAATGTCTCCAGAAGTGTCAAAACCACACATGTAATACCGTGAAGCAAGGAGATATTGTTTTTAATTTTTGGTGACAGATGTGGCCAGCATCCCACCAATCTCTGTATTATTATTTTTTTCTTCCCTCAACGTTCATTGTACTCAGCAAGGCTCCTGTTTTGATCTCTCTGTGCTGTGATGAAAGAGTTTTTGTGCTAAGAGAAGACTCCAGGTCGTCCTAATTATTCACATATGGACCCACATCTCGTCACACAAGTGCACTACTGTCGGACTTTGCATGCACGTGGAGGGAAATGTGCCGTGTCTTAAACTGGTTGTGTCTTATTCAAAAAAAGATGAATATAGTCCATCCACAGATAGAAAATATTTCACATCCAGAACAGTATAGGCACATTAAAAGGTGGTTCTGAGGAGATGAGGTCTGAACGTCCAACTCTTCTGTGAAGAATCTGTAACTGGACGTCACTACATAAGCCTCATCATACAAGTTATTGTTAATTAAAATGATGAAAATTGATGACATTTTGACATGCGTTTATGTAATGTTTAACAATAGAATGAGTGCATTTTACTATTGCAAATAAGCAACATCTGTCCAACAACTGAATCTTGAATCATTCTTCCATTTACAATGCCAAAGTTAATGTTTTTTTACTCAGATCTGTAATTTGGGCATCAAGCAATCACAATATCTAAATATTTAATGTTAATATCAAGGTATTTTGAGCCATCTAGCAACAACTGGGAAAACAAAATCAGATGT
>JAOWBL010000019.1:15651999-15667201 GCA_028564865.1 Zenarchopterus dispar | reverse complement strand
ACACACACACACACACACGTACAACGTCAGTCAAGAGTAACTAAAGTGTAACCAGAGTGTCTTTTTTTTTCTTTTTTGGTCATATGCATTTCAAGCTTCAGAAAGTACAGACAGTTAAATATTAAACATTAAACACAATTCTGTTTGGATGCATTTTTTAATCTTACTTTGCACAAGAGAATATGAAAATATTATAATATCATTAGCAAATGTTTAAAGGATTTGTACTGCGCTATATTAGAGGTTGCAAAGTTATAAAAAGAAAGAAAGGAAATCCTGCCTGATGCAACTCTTCAGTGAACTCTTTATTTATCTTCTTTTTTTTTCTTTTTTTCTTTTTTTAGGAACTTGATACTTTGAGTAGTTGAAGCTGCAGCGCAGTTTAAGTTCCCCGATCCATCAAACATATCAGTGACCTGGCAAACCTGATCTCACATACTCGGAGGTCAGCGGCAGTGTGGCGTGATTTATTCTGACCCTAGCACGTACTCTGGTGTTGGAGAAGAGCCAAGGCATCACCGGATTCAAATTTTGCTGCATGACTGGCTTTAAATTAGATTACAGAAGAAGATACTTGGACTGTTTCTGTCATTTCCACCCTCTCTTCCTGTTTTCTCTTACAAACATATGCACTGAGAGTGTGGAAAGGCATCGGTCCGGATTTGGAGCATTCAAGATTGCATCATTTTTAATATTCATCCAAGATGTCTTTCACAATGTTTGCCAGGTATTTATGATGTAATATCACCACAACACCACCTCAGAGCCAAAGATCCATGAGAATTTTGTTTGTGCAGACAGAATAACCGCCGGTACAGCACACGGACCGACGCTGAAGCAGCAGCTAATTTGGATTTGTGACACATGCCGACGGCGTGTTGAATCCGACGTACCGTCCAGCCATGTATGATGATGAAGGTCTGCGTTTGAGGATTGAATTCGCACTCTTTGATGGTTTCTGGCCTGCCGGGCACGATGTAGCACATGTCATCATCCGGGATGTCGGCGGTGCGCAGGGAGAACTTGGTCAGGATGTCAGTGAAGTTTGTGATCCATTTAGCAGTGGTTGGCTGAGGAGCAGGGGTGGCTGTGGTGTTTGCTGTCACAACACACACACACACACACACAGACAGTATATTCTGGATCATTACTTTTGCATGACAAGAATCTACAGGATTGTTGTCAGGTGGGTTTCTGACAATGATGACAGTTGCAAACAGTTTGAAACTCATGCTGCTCAGTTTCAAAAGAAAAAAAAACAAAGCAAAAATAAAAATCTGTGCTTTCTTAGCAGACAGCAAAACTCGTGCTCATGAAGCAGTGAAGCAGAGGGAGAATAAAGCATAATCTTGTCGCCCCCTTTTGTCTTTTCTGAATTCCTGCCGGCAGAAGTTTAAAAAAGGCGCACAACAAGGTGAAGAATGTGGATGTGGTCAAACTAAGGCACGCATTTTTATATTTAATTGTATTTTAAAGAAATAATTTTGTTTCACGAGTCACACCTAGACCAAAGTTTTAAAAAAATTAAAGGATTTTACCCGTGGAGAGGTGAAATTACTTGATCAAATCCAAACACCTTTGTTTTCCTATTTTATTTTGGAGCTTTAAAAATATTGTTTTCCAGAGCTGCTATTTTTGACTCTTTTTTTTTTTTCTTTTTCTTGGACAAAAGGCTCTGATCAGCGGCTTTTCTTCATGCATGCGTGGAGCAGTGCGACATGAACTAAGATGCGGTCCTGCAGACCTGATCCCTGAAAGACTGCGGGGGGGTTACTCGCGGTCAAAACCGAGCAGCATGCAACAATTAACCTGCTTCCTGCGGCATATTTACTCTATCCTAACAGCGTAAATAAACAAACAGATACGACACAAAATGCGCATCTCATTAAGAGAAATCACCCAAGGTCGGTCTTACCAAAAAGAGTCGTGTTGGAGGGTTCAGAAGTTGAAGAAAAAGTCGCAAAAACGTTCCCCAAAGTTATCCAAAAAATCAAAAAACAGATACTTTCCTTTCCCATATTATTATATTGATTTGTTTTGTTTTTTTAACCTAAAATATATGATGAACAATAAATACAAAGTTCTCTGGATGTCGGTTGAATAGTTGTATGTCCACTTAAACCCCAGACACCGGTGACAAAGTGGTGTGGAGACGCGGTTTAAGGGTGAAGTTTCTTATGGTCTGTCACAGTTGCTGCTGCAGGTCATCTTTATGGGTGGCTTATTTGAATATTCAAACACGATTGGCTGGAGGATTGTGGGCGGAGTCTAAATGTTGTCAAAGTGAGAGGAGGTCATTCATCCTCTCAGGAAGCTGGCCCCTGGCCCCACAGCAGGTTTCAGTTACACAGCGCCACTAGTCTCAGCTACCAGCAGCGGCTGGTCACTACATCCACGATCACTGGAAAACTTCTTCCTCAAACTCACTCTAAACTCTTAAAATTGACGTGAGAAAAAAAATATACAGTTCTATAGGGTTCAAAACATCAAAAGTAAAATAAAACCCATATGGCTTAAATTTGATATAGTTAGAAGTTATGTGGCCATCAAAATATCTAGTTTGCCTTTTATTGTATGTCATTATATAGACTGCTGACTTGTTGAAACTGCTGAAATATTTTGTATATGAAATAATTATTTTTTCAGACGTTATCAGTTGTCAGGTGACAGGGCTGATGGATAAATGTATAAATGAGGTGGTATGATGTAAACTGATGCTACCATTCAATACTAAACTTGAAGAAAAAGCATTTTCTGTTCTCATTCAAAACTGCTTTCATCCCAGTCATTTTGGTCTCTAAAGAAAGTTTACACTCTTTTACCATCTAAAAGTAGACCCGGAGTTGTTTTAAATCTGGACTGTCCTTTGAGCTGAAAAGATAAGGGCAAAAAAGCTGACAGAAATAGTTTAATACTACAGAGATTATTTAACAGAGTTATGGTCACTGACTCTAAACACCACCAGTAACCGTAGCCAAATTATTCCACCGTCATGCTCACAAAGACCAAGAACTCTGGATGATGAACAGATGTTAAAACATTAGTTTACTCCAATTAATTTCCTTTCAGAGTTTAAAACAGGTAGTGAATGTCTATTTTTGTAACTATAGCTGCTTACTTATCCTCAGTGCATTAGATTCATCCAACTTCAAATCCTGTGATAAATTTTCTAAGAAGAAAGAAAAGAATAACCGTGACACCCGATGCTTGTGAAATCCAGGCCTGGATGGGTCACTGGACAAGATTACTTCCCACAGTGATATCAGAAAAAAATAACATCACTGTAAATGATAGAGGGATCAGAGAAAGATGCATAAAGAGACAAAATGTACGATCAAGAAACAGAAACTGACAGAGAGAACTAGCGCAGAAATGGCACAAGACTAATACAGAAAGAAGCACACTGACAACAAACAGATTCAAAATGTGTGCAGGGAAAAAAAAATCTGGACGTCCTTCTCTTTTGTACGAGGATGGCGGTTAGGGGAGCAGAGTTGAGGGGGTTTCTTTCAACCAGGGGGCCCACCGTCTGATAATCTGTCCACGCTTTCATTCATAGTGGCTCAGGAAAATCTGAGCTCTGTGGGTGTGCTACAGAGTCCCGGTTCTCATTGGTGGACCAGCAGCTCTACTCCAAAACAACGCCAAAGTACAAGTGGATTTCAAAGGACCCCCCTCATGCCTTGACCCATGCCCTCTGACCACCTGAAAAGTAATAATAAATATGAAAAACACAGTTATATACCCTGGAGGTCACTTGAAATAAAAACAACATATTGAGAAATATGTTCATACTTAATAGTGGCAATTCAGCTATGTTGTATCTTCTGTTGGGGCATAAGAGAAAGCTCAGATAACAGAAGACAAATCAAACAAATGTGTACGTTTTGAGCCGGCGAGAGAGAGAGAAATCTGTTTGTTGTGATAATTTTCATGCCATTTGAGGCAATTATACTCTATTATAACCCCTTCAGACTAAGACCTCCTACAACAATCATGTCAGGATATTCACCTGCAGTAGGTAATGTTAGATATTGTTCTGTTTTTTAATGGCACTTTTTTTTAAATCTTCAAACCTGCTAAAAGATTTTGTTTGTGTCAGCTGTCTTGGCGCCATCCCATTTGGTGCTCAAAGAAATACATATGTGTGGACAGTGATTGCAAGGGAGGTGATGCTTCTGGCCCGACCAGCGAGTCCAAACCAGTGATTAGACAGCAGAACAACGCCTTTCTTTCAGCCTCTGATCTCTGCTTCCACTCTTCCTGCTGCAGTCACTATGCTTAACCCAAAAAGAGGCTCGCAGTGATAAATGACGTGGCAGAAATAAGAAAATGAGAAATGAGTAAATATCCTGTATGAGCCACACCCTGGTACCATCACCAAGATGAAGTTTGTGCGAGGGTTGTGATTCTTTTTTTAACTCGGGCACTGACAGAAACATGGAGGCTGATATGACTCAGGGACAAAGGAATGAGGCAAGATAAACAGACGGAGGAGGGTGGGGGGGTTCATTAACAGTAATGAACAATAATGACAGCACATCAGACATGCATCCCATGTTTTGAGTTTTACTTTGTATGAAATTCAGCCTTGTTCTCCTTGGAGGAAATGAGAAGATCACTGCAGAGAAAGCATAGATTTCCTGTCAGGGGATATTTTTTTTTTCCCACTTTCCTGCTTTTTCACAAGTCTTACATATCTAAAGGCAGCATATTTGTTTCGCATTAACCCATTCCTTCTGGCAGATTGGCTGGATTGCAGCACGCAGAGGTGAATGATAAAGTCATGCACACACAACTTGCTAAATCCACCCAAGAGTGTGCGCAGTGTTTCAAATCTAGCCGCAAATATTTAAAAGACAGATAAATACTTTCCATGTGTTTCTTTATCTGTCTTGTTTTCTGTGCCTCCCGTCGTCAGTGTTTACATGTGTTTACATGTGTGTCGAAGAAACGCTCTGCAGGTGTACTTTAAGTCCTCTTGGTAAAGACACGCTGTGTTTCTCCTTCAAATCCCTGGAAAGTGAAATATAAACCTCATAAACGTGTTTAAGAACTAAGATGCACACACTCACATGCACAGTACTCATCCAAGAAGGGGGGATTCAAGGAGAAAGAGGAATTGGTGTGTGCGGTTCTGTGTGTGTGGGTGGGGGGGGGGGGGGGGGGGGGTTGTTACACCATGTGCATTGACCACGTGGCTTTCCACCCACTTCGTCCATTTTATCTTCATGCGACATGCATTCAACGCGGTGCTGAATGTGTAAAGTTGCCCGGCGCTTCTTTAGTTGCCTGGCTGAGACTCATCACGCTGTGTTCTCCATTATCTTATCACTTTCACTGGTCTGCCTGAGCAGACGCAACAGGAAATGAAAAGACCTTCAGGAAACCTGGCCTCGTTTAACGGTTGAGCTAAACAAAGAGCTCCCATTTGCAGCTACGCTCCGTCTTGATTCTAATTACCTATTTAGAGAGCCGTTAGAAAAGCCAGAGAGAAAAACCTCCTCAGTGGGGGCTGAGCCTTTACAAGTGTCTGACTAAAGACACAATAAGGTCATAAAGAAGCTCAGTCAGGTGGGAGTGTGAATAAGGATGGTGGTATTTTACCCCTCTTTTCAGGGGTGACCGGAGGAGGTTGTGTGAAACACTTGTGCCAGCACGTAAACAATAAAACTAATTGGTGCATTAACTGTACGTGTGTGTGGCGGAGAGGCCTGGATGTTTACATGCCTCGTGGTGGCCCTTGCCCCTTTTGTGAACCTCTCTGCAGGGAAAGAAGTTTGCTTGAAATGTAAGTGGATGTGCATGAGCTTTGAGTGGTTTTTCAAGTGAAATAGCAGATAAAATGATCCAGCTGTAGGCTGCTTTTTTTTTTCTTTTTTAGAGTCTTGTAATGTATATCAGGCCTGAAATACATTAAAATCAATGAAAGCCAAGTATGTGCCATACTCTGTTTCTCATGCTGACAGTTTTGTCTGCCATAAAATCAATCTTTTATGCAATACTCCAGCTACACATGTATGTGCAGTACTTG
Source organism: Zenarchopterus dispar (assembly GCA_028564865.1). NCBI lineage: Eukaryota > Metazoa > Chordata > Actinopteri > Beloniformes > Zenarchopteridae > Zenarchopterus > Zenarchopterus dispar. The sequence goes on along the minus strand of JAOWBL010000019.1, from coordinate 15,661,167 downwards.
TATATGTTGCAAGTTCATGAATACAACCCCACTTGCAGATTAATAATGCTGCCTTCATGCTAAGCATGTTCTACAGACACGGGAGGAGGGTGGGCGGCATGGGCCGCAAGCTGCACATGACTATAACACATCTGTCAGTAATAGGCTCATGGGTTCACATAAAGCGCCCACTGTCTTTTACGCACTGTGTCCAGTTCACAACTGCTCACACGTATCTCCCACACAAGCAGACATGCAGCATATTTTACCATGTCCTCACCTAAAGCCACAATTTCATGCACATGGGTTTCTCAAGTAGATTTGCACATGTGTGACTGGTTTATCTGTACGAGTGGAATGCAGCAGATCAGAGGCCCCTGAAAGAGGCCTATATTTCATCCATGGGGGCAGCTGGTCATGCTGGTGTTCAGCCAGTTTCGACAAGACCCAGGCGCTGTGCATGCGGTCTGGTCTGACCGGAGTTGCCTAAACCATCAATGTCCCAAGACCAAGAGGAGGTTTCATAACTATTTGATTTCATTTGCTCCAGAGGATGCCCATGTCTGGGAGGGAGAGGTGAGACGAGATTGCTCATGTGGATGAGTGGGTATGTAACTCTTGGACTTCAGATTTAAACAATGAAAACGTGTTAGCTGTAACAATTTTTTTTATTTAATACGGGTCAATGAGACAGATGCTGTTGTTGTGACATCTGTAAGGACCGGAGATGTAAAATGCTTTCATAATCTTTAACGTTTTTTTTAAGTCTTTATTCCTGTAGCTCTTCTTTAACTCTGCTCTCTTATTGATAAAGATTCAGTTTGGTCGAGGATCGGTGTCTGATCCCAGTGGCAGGAGACACGGTTTGCATCTTCATTCTTGTGCAGCTGCATGTTCTGTGTGAATGTCTGTAAGAAGCCTGTTACAACACCAAGAAGGATCATCAAGAGTAGACCCACTTCAGACAAAAGACTGTTTTAGTTTTTGCTCAAATCCTCCCAAATAATCACCAAAACCTTCAAAACAATAAAGACCCAATTCAAGTTACTGACGTTTCGTACCGTAGCCTCATGGGAGTTGGGATGAAACCATTTCACTGATGTTCTACAGACGTCTCTTCAGCAGATCCGAACGAAAGAATAAACTGTTGAGTGAAAAAGAAGTGAGCTCAGACTTCTGTCAGTCATTCGTCCCCTCTTTCAGCGTACATGCAGCTGTTACATGACACATGAGACCAACCTGTTAGCTGTCCACTTGCATTGTGGGTAAATGTGAGCAACAGGTCTTAAACTGAGGAGAGTTGACATCTGGTTCTGCTGCTCTGATTTTGATCCTTAAAAGTCTCATAATTGCTTAATAAAAATACAAAAATACCTGGGAGTTTTATTGTTTTTATCTTTATTTGAAGTTTCTTTTCATCATGTAAAACAAGCATTATCTATTTTTTCCTGTTTATAGTCTCACCTCCTTTTCTCTGAGCAGCCGAACGGAGATGATCTCCCCCTGAAAGGCGAAGCTGCAGATCTGAACTCCAGCTCAGCTGAAACATAAGAAGGATGTTGTCTCAGCTTTGTTTTCCCTCAGCTGGCTAAAGAAGCTCCTGGTGGATTAGCCTGTGGTGGTCTCAGGTCCGGAGCCTTTCAGACTACACTGCTTCAGAGAACGACATTACAGGCCTGCCTCAGCTCACCTGCTGCAGCGTGTCACAGCTTCTGCTTCAGAGGTCCGACCCAACCAAAACAAAGAAACGCCGGAGAAGATCCTGCTGTGGGATATTATGAGAAGACCTCCATGTTTGTTTCTTTCTCACATATAGGACCGTGCACGCCTCTGGCACCTGCTCAAGATTTCAGTTTACTTTCCATACGTCCACATGTGATCAAGAAAGGAGACAGAACTTTGTGTATAAAACACACAAAATATCAATAAAAAGGCTTTTTAGGGCAGGCAAGATCCAAACATTAGATACAATATTCAGATGCTTAATTTTGATCTGTATTGATTTATTGATTGAATTAAAGCAGGCTGTATCATGAATTTTCATTATTAATAAACAATCTACTAATATGGATAAATCACATTAAATCAGTTATTAACTAAATCATATTATTTTAATGTTACTTTGATGACGTTTGAATATTTTGCTTGACTTAAGTCGCTCACAAGTTTATTTGTGTGACTTGTTTTTTTTTTTAATTATTCAAATGTCCACAACCAGCAACTATTTTAAAGTTTTTAAAGAAAAAGAAAGAAAAGGATAAATTAGGGAGAACGGCTATGCTTTCAGAGCACATAAATGGGTCTCATCAAATTTTGTGCAATAAAAAAACACTAAATGGCTTAGTTAAGTATGTGAAATCACAGGTAAACTTAAGATCAATGACTGACTTAAACTTGAGATGTGTAAAAGCAGATGGAGAGAAAGAGCATCTCGGTGTAATTAATCAAAAGATAAAGGAGAAAGACCAAGACACAAATGATGTTCCAGTTAAATGACTCATCAGGAGTAACATCAGAGAAAATAAACACAGTTGTCATCCAGAGGTCAGGAATCGAGGTAAATGATGGTCACAGCAAGGGAGGCCGACGCTGAGGATGGGTGGGGCGTGAGCGAGTCTTTCCACACCATTAAAATTTCAGCCTCAGGCCCCTGAGGCATCTGCAACCATCTTGAGGGTCTACGGGGTGTTTTCTTCTTTCCAGTGGTCGTTCTCATGTTGATTCATTTTGACTCCAGCTCTACATCTGGTGGGAACTATTTGTAGTGAAGAAGCGGTCAATGAGGGCAGAGGGAGGCCCCGGTGCATGACCTTAGTCTCTCTTTTAACACATTCCCACAGTCACTGATGTCCTCTGTGCTCTGTCTCATGTCTCCTTCACTTCCTGCAGTCTGTCACATCCTAAGAAGAATGTACCGATACCTTCATTTATCTGCAAACATAAGAAAATCCAGGACACGCCTGAGAATATCAATATGGCAGTATATGTTGCCCTCTGGTGGACTAATAAAAAAAACTGGCAAGATTTTAGTTTTCATATGCTTTTGCATTGTTTCTTCCTTGTGGTGTGGATTATGAATGTTTGGATTCGGAAAACTATGCTTAGTAAAGTTTGATGTGTAATTATATGTCATATTTTATTGTACAGAGTATATCTATGAAATATGACTGCAGAGACAGCAACAGAAGTATCCAGGAGCACAACGTCTACTTTAATCCAGGTCCTTGAGGGTCAGTGCCCTGGATATTTTAGATGTTTCGTCCCTCCAACATACATGATTCAAACCAGCCATTAACAGACTTATAAAAACCACGTTGACAAGCTGATGGTGATCCGTTCATTTCAACCTTCCCTCTCCCCAGCCACTTCATGCAGCTCCGCTGAGGGAATCCCAAGACGTTCTCAGACCAGCTAAGAGACATAGTCCCTCCACCACGTCCTGGGTCTTCCCGAGGATGTCCTCCCAGTGGAACATACCCAGAAAACCTCACCAGGGAGGTATCCAGGAGGCATCCTCACCAGGATCCTAACCTCATCTGGCTCCTCTAGATGCAGAGGAGCAGCAGCTCTACTTTCATCCCAGATGACAGAGAGTCTCATACTATCTCCAAGAGAGAGCTCAGACACCCTATGGAGGAAACTAATTTCTGTCATTTGTTTTTTTGCCATTTTATTGTACGAAAAGTTTTACATAAATAAAGTTTGATTTGAAGTCTGCTCCGACATGTGCTTGTGCTCCTGGTAGTAGCATGATGATGTGGACCAGATTTAATGTAACTGTTGCAGCTTCAGTGCTATGGTAGGCTATAAAAACAGAATTAAACTCTTCATACAAGTCCTTGAATACAAATGGTCAACTAATTATTTTAAAGTAAAGATTTTAACAGTTTCAGATATTTAAAAAAAAATCTTAGATGCATGTCAGCAACTGGGTTTACAGGGCTGGACTATGTAGGCAGCTCATTAGAAAAAATAAAAGGATCTGATGAAGTACAGAGTTCTTGATAAGCGATTAAAACATCTATAAAAGTGATTTTTAGGAGTGAGGTTATTCCCATTTACTTTCCTTTTTTGTGATTTCATGGAAAACTATTTTCTATTTGCTTCTCTAGATGTCTGATTTAAGGTGCATCCTGCCGAAGAACACATCTGGTTTCTGTCTTGATTTTTTTTTATTTCTTTAACTGAGCAGTTTTAAGAAGTGGACATAGAGAGCAGCATTTCACTCAGGTGTGGGAGGAAAACTCTGGTGACTGCCATCCACAATAGTCAGATGTGAGGATGCAGGAAGTGATGCTACTAATGATGCTAATAATAGTTATGTGAACTCGCTGAACAGCTTTATCAGTTTGATGAATGCAGAGTCTTGTGGGAGGAAAGTATTTGCTGAAATAAGAAACTCTTTTAGTGTTAGGAGCCATTTATAGATATGACTAAACTAAGTCGGTTTTCTACTTTTGAGGAAGTATCTATATCTGGAAGTCATTGCTCTTTAATAGCGAGGTTAAAAATGCTTCCTGTTGTGACTAAATATGCATATCATCCTGAGATCCAGGATGACCAAATCTCCTCTCTGGAGATGCTTTCACTGCAGCCACCTTCAGGTTTTGCTGGTTTGTGGACATTTCTGCCTTCAGTTTTGTCTTCAGCGACTAACTTGGCCACTGAAAAATATGCCTTTTTTTTTTTGTCCTCACTAAGTCTTGAGTTGCTACATTTAACATCCGGTATGTTTAGGGTCATTATTTATCTGCCCTGTAAAATTCTGTCCTATTAGTTTTGTCATATTTGTTTGAATGTGAGCAGAGTCCATCTTGCTGCTTCTGTCAATACTCACATCAATATATGCCAGTGATCTCATTCCACAGCAGCCACACATCCCCATATCATAACACTCCCACCACCATGTTTGACAGGTGATGTTTGTCATGAGCTGTTCCCTTATTTCACACATATTTCTTTCCATCTTTTTGATACAAGTTTATCTTGGTTTCATCCATCCAAAGAATCTTATCCCTGAGTGTAGAAACTTTTTGTTTTTTAGATGTTTTCTGGATAAGTTGAATCACATTTCTTGTTGTTCAGTTTTACCAGTAATTTGTAGATTTTTGGAAACTTTCTGTAGTCATGAAGGCATCTCTTTATTGCAGGTTCTGGCAATAATAATCATACATCATCTAGGTATTTATGACTTGTTTTCTTCAATGAAGAGATTCTGTGATCATTCACTTTGTCTTCTCAGATCTTCTTTAACAATGAATCAAATTAATTTTGCCACAGCAAAGGCTCATGCTATCTTTTATAGATTTGTGCTTTTACTTTAGTCTGTCTTCTTCACTTGGACTGAGATCTCCACAGGCTTCGTATTGTTAGCTCCAGCCAAACAACTACCTAATACAAACCCAATACCTGATATCAAGTCCAGACCCTTAATCTATTATCACCTTGAAGTAAAAAAATGTCCACCTGATCAGTTGTCCAAACACTACAAAACAAAGTCACTTTGCATCACTGTAATTTCTAAATGGTTAAACGTATTTGTGTGAAACCTCAAAGTTGGAAACCTAGACTTTCATCACATCTGGATCATTTAATGCAGTAGTTCTGCAGTTTGAGTTTGGTTATTTATTTTGATGAGTTGTGTCTGGTAAAACATCCACACTGAAAATGTTAAATGTATCATCCGGCTAGTGTCATGGTCAGAATTCACTGTTTTAAAAAAATCTGCATTTATCAATTTCAAATTTGAGTCTGGGAGTACTTGTCTCTGCACAACCAATGAAAAGTGATGAAAAATCTTTTATTGTATTCCAACCTCTGAATTATACAAGACACCAGCTGTTCAGACCTAAGCATTGTATTAAAATAACCAAACAACTGAAGAACAACAATCATCAAAACATCTTTGTGCACAAAACAAAAACTTTTCATTTACCATACATTATATTTCTGAATTTTTTCACAAATCTTCCTTAAAAAAAAAAAAAAAAAAAAAAGACCTAAGCATGTGAGCTCAAAATTTTACATTTAATTTAAAAACTCATTTAGAACAGAAAAAAAGACTGTGAACAATGAAGGGTCCAGGCAAAGCAAAAGCAGTAAATACTCATCTAATGAGAATGCAAAGTTTCTGACAGAAGGCAGCAAAGAAAGGAGACTGGTGGTGAAGATGGGTCCATAAACCCAGGTGTTCAATAAACATCTGAATTTATTACAGCTCGGACGATGCTCAGACAGACGGGCCGATTCACAAAAAGGACTGCTGACTTATGCACACAAGGTAAGCAGGACCAAAATGATAAATACAGATGCAGGAAATCGAAGAGAAAGTCGTGTCCATCAAAAATGGAAAGGAATCATGGCAAAAAAAGAACTTGTGTTTCAAAAAGATGTACAAAAAAAAAAAAAAATTGAAATGAGCACAATCTGCTTCTATGAAGAAACAGTCCCAATAACTCGCCATTAAGCTGATCAGTAACGTCGACCAAAAGCTCCCCCCTGCAGCCCTCCGCCCTGCATCAGCTGGTTCTGTCTGTTAAGAGCTCCAGAGAGAGACTGAGATGTTCCTGTGTTCATGTAACCTCCACGGCTGAAGAACAGAAAACATACAACGGTCAAGTGTTAAATAGTTGCACCGGGCACTATTCTGACCCAATACTGAAAAAATGTACACCCAACCCGTGACCTACTCACCCTGCCATTCCACCACGTGCCATGTGGCTCTGGCCCGGGATACCACCATCTCTGCCTGTAGAGCAAAACAGACACATTGTCCAAATTTACACTCCATCTTTATATACTGAATAACATTAGTGTCAGGACACATTACACTATTTTAATTATTCCAGCCTACTTTACTTCTAACATGTCCATTAGTACAGCACGGATGATCATACCTTGCCACGGCCTGTCTCCATCCATCTTCCGACCAGATTCCCAATCCCGGCCTCCCTCCCTTTGAAATTAAAAAAAAAAAAAAAAATCTGTTCACATTCTTTCATGGGAACAGGAAACTTTTTTATTATTTTTTTTATGGGTTTGAACAGAGATAAATTCAAAGTCAGTTTGACATCTACCTGGGATTCATTCGCTTGTCGTAGCTGCCCCCCCAGGACTCCCTGCCGTCTCTGCCGTGTCTGTCTGAAAAGTGCTGCAAGAAGAAACAAGACATTTAAAACTATTAAATTATCTTCCGATGCAAAATCTACACATTTAAAACTTGAAGTTGCATCAATTAAAGCGGCTATGAAAAACACAGCTCTTTTGTTTTCAACAAAAAGACAGATCCCCGTCTCCTACCTGTCCATCTCTGTCGGCTCCCATACGAGTATTATCTCGCCTGTCCATCCCCATGTTGTCCTGGAAACGGCCCCGATCTCTGTGATCAAAGTCCTGGTAGCGATCTTGGCGGCCGAAGTCTGAACGGCCGTAACGGTCATCCATGGCCATGCGCTTATCGGGCCAATCATCTTTCCTGGAGAAAGCAACAACCAAAAACGACACTCATTCAATGTATGATTTTGGAATATACAGCAGTGATAAATGTATTAATAATAATTTAATCTATCTGCAACAAATCCATTAAACAACCGTCCTACAGCATGTCCTACCTGCCGTCCATGTCGTAAGGCCTCTTAATAGGGCGCCGATCTTGCTCATAGCGCAACTGCTCCTGCTGCCGCCTCAGCTCGTCACGCTCCCTGAGGATCCTCTCCTGCTCGCGCCGTCTCTCATACTCTATACGCACCCTCTCACGCTCCAGGAACTGACGCTCCATGCGGTCTGCTTCGAGACGCTGCTTCTCAGTCTGACAATGAAATTGTTCACGTCAAGCATCAGCAGATGAGGGAGGAAAAAAAAAAAAAGACATCTGAAATGTTCCACGCCAATCATGTATTCCAAGGACGAAGACTTGAAACCAATGAGGTGTAAAGCAGGAGTGCGAGCAGAAGCACTGACGTGAGGGAAGAGAAATCCCCATATAAAAGTAAGTCATATGACCGTACCTCCAGCCAGTGTCTTTTCCGCATCAAGTACTTCCTTTCCTCTCGTTCGCGGAATAGACGGATTCGCTCACGCTCACGATCTGGACGGTTGTCACGGTCACTGAGAAAAATATTTAAAAAAAAAACAAAACAAATTACATTAAAAATAAAAATTATTTAATCCTTATTCAAAAACTCACTTAACCCTGGAGGACCCACGGGGTCAAATTTGATTACCATTTTTTGCTGATAGCCAATGTTAAAAAAAAAAACAAAAAAAAGGTTGTTGGGTTTTCCAGGGTTAAATAAGAACTTGCATTGATTTAAAAACAAATTTTAAAGGGCAATTTTTATTCCTCGTTTCCAAAGGACCCCCACAACTTAATAATAGGAAATAAGTTTAATAATATTAACAACTGACCCATGAATAAAGCTCAAAGGGTTTCTGTGAGCGTTTGGAGGGTTCTTACGTGTATCTGCGTCTCTCGACCTCTCTGATCTCCCTCTCGCGTTGTCTCTGCCTCTCTCGCTCCCTCTGCTCCTTGATCTGGTCAAATGTCAGGATGTCTTTTCTCTCCTTACTGGTCGATGTGCGGTCCCTACTCTTTGTGCTCTGAAGAAGAAGAAAATAAGCATCAAAGGCGGGGATCGTCTCCCATGCCAAAACAAATATTTGTTTTGGCAGAAGTAATGATATTTTATTAATCCCAGAGGAAAATTAAACAGTTGCAGTGTAAATGTCAAATATTTACCAGAAGTCAAATGTATTCAACTGCTGAATTCTCTTATGTTGAGAAACACCATCAGCTTTTAAAAAGGGCTAAACAGTGATACAGTAACAGGATGGACAGTTACTCACCCTGTCTCTGCTTTTGCTTTTCGTTTTGACGCTGATAACAGGCTCTCCCTTGGACTTGTCCATAACTACAGTCCTCTCATTTTTCCCTAAGAAAAAAACAAAAAACAAAAGATAACCATGAATATGTATTTAAAAGCTTTTTTGGGGGAGGCGGGGGGTGCTACTTTTTTTGTGTTAACTTGATTTCATTACACCCAAAATAAAAACTCACCTTTTCCTTCTCCCTCAGATTTTTCATCCTTTCCATCAGACCTGCAACAATTTGAACACAATCCAATATCAGACATCTACTCTAAGTAAAATAAAATTGCAATAACAATTAAATTTAATTAATTAATTAATTAA
>JAOWBL010000019.1:15609341-15625294 GCA_028564865.1 Zenarchopterus dispar | reverse complement strand
TTTTTTTTTTTTTTAAAGAATTTTAGTTAACTGGAACACTGCAGGTGCAGAAATGGCACAAACTTTCAGGACCTGAAGACGGGAAGTTGAAACAAAAAAGATGACACATCTTAGCTGTGGATGGTGATAAAACTAAACAACTGTAACTGAATATTCTGATACATCACAATGCTCATTTTAACCATAATACAATCTGATACGTAAAGTAGGCCAAAAAAAAGGTAAGAAATGGCATCAAATATTACAAGGCTGAAATTTTATTAAGAGCTGTTCAGATTTCAGAAGAACTTTAACTTATATAGGTAAACAACTTTTATTTAGTGGCAATCTTTTCACACTGGAAAAGAGGTTTTTTTTTGTAATGTTCTCAGGTCATCTTGAGTTCACTTTGGCCCCAGCATTTCACTTGGCTTCACCCACTGGTCAAACTGCTCCTCGGTCAGGTAGCCCAGCTCCACAGCCGTGGCCTTCAACGTAGAGCCTTTCTTGTGAGCCGTCTTTGCGATGGTGGCCGCCTTGTCGTATCCGATGTGAGGGTTGAGCGCAGTCACCAGCATGAGAGACTCGTTCATGAGCTTGTTGATCCGCTCAGTGTTTGCCTGGATGCCCACCACGCAGTTGTTGGTGAAAGACACCGATGCGTCGCCGAGTAGCTGTGCAGAGTTCAGCACGTTCTTGACTATCATGGGTTTGAAGACATTGAGCTCAAAGTGTCCATTGCTGCCTCCAACTGTGACTGCCACGTGGTTCCCCATCACCTGGGCTGCCACCATGGTCATGGCCTCACACTGGGTGGGGTTGACCTTGCCTGGCATGATGCTGCTTCCAGGCTCGTTCTCTGGTAAGATGAGCTCTCCCAGGCCAGAACGAGGCCCTGACCCCAAGAAGCGAATATCGTTGGCAATCTTCATCATGCTGACGGCCACTGTGTTCAGGGCCCCGCTTAGCTCCACCAGGGCATCGTGAGCTGCAAGAGCTTCAAACTTGTTGGGGGCTGTGACAAATGGCAGGCCAGTGAGGGAAGCAACAGTAGAAGCTACTTTCTCAGCAAAGCCAATGCGAGTGTTGAGCCCGGTTCCGACCGCTGTTCCTCCTGCTGCCAGCTCATACACCCTGGGCATGGCAGCCTTCACTCTCTGGATGCTGTACTTCACCTGCTGGAGATAACCACCAAACTCCTGTCCGAGTGACAGCGGCACGGCATCCTGGGTGTGGGTGCGCCCGATTTTAATTATGTCTTTGAACTCCTCAGTCTTAGCAGCCAGAGCATCATGCAGGGTCTGCAGACCTGGCAGGAGAACCTGGTGGACCTCTGTGGCTACAGCAATGTGCATAGCAGTGGGGAAGGTGTCGTTGGAGCTCTGACTCTTGTTGACATGGTCATTAGGGTGAACCGGGTCCTTGGAGCCAAGTTTCCCCCCCAGGATCTCAATAGCTCTGTTACTGATCACCTCATTTACATTCATGTTGGTCTGAGTTCCTGATCCAGTCTGCCACACCACGAGAGGGAAATGATCATCTAGCTTACCAGCTGAAACCTCATCCGCAGCTTGGATGATGGCATCTGCTATCTTCGGGTTGAGGCCGTAGTCTTTGTTCACCTCCGCGGCTGCTTTCTTCAGGGTACCAAAGGCCTTGATCACTTGGAGTGGCATTCTCTCACTCGGTCCTCCAATCTTGAAGTTCATGGTGGATCTCACCGTCTGAGCACCGTAGTACTTGTCAGCTGGGACCTTGAGCTCGCCAAACGTATCCCGTTCAACCCTGAACTCTGAGGCGGCCATCCTGGACGTGCAGAAAAGCAGTTTGGACTTCACATGAAGTCTCTGTGGAGTCAGGAGGTTGCAGTTAAACTGCTGGACGCGTCTAAAAGACCGAAACATGGCTTCGCATTAGAGGTGAATTCGGGGGGAGGTCAATGCTGCCTTTCACATTGCAACCTGTTATTGGACGAGCAGGAAACTGATCGCAAGTCAGCCAATCATGAAACAAAAAAAAAGGCCGGACTTCCGCTAGGGCTGAGTTGAACGATAAGTTGAACCCATCAGACTGTTTTATTCAGAAACGTGAAGCTCTTTAAAATGTCACTCGACGATATTTTCAATGTAAAAACAAAGGAAAAAATGTCTGAAAAAATAAAAGAGAATACTTTTATACAAATCTCTCTCCAACTCTTTTTGGAAAACTTTGGAAAACGGTTTTTATCTTACGCTGTCCTTGCTAATAAAAAGCGTAGTAAGAACTCATAATAGTAAGAACTACGTAAGAACAATAGTAAGAACTCAATACATTAAAGAAAAACACGACCAAGAACGGTGTCAAACACCGATTTTAAAATTATCCGGAGAAAGTTTATGGTATTTAATTGATTATTATTAAAGATTTGTATATTTCAGGCAAACTGTTTTGGTTATACTGTTTTTGGTCATATTCTTCTTTGACGGAGAGAAAAATCTTTTATTTTGAAATATGATTCCCTAAGCGGATATGCCTGAATGACGCGTTTATCGTCGCGTTGCCGCTTCTTCTCGCGATAACAACAGTATCGGTTAGTATGCAACTAGCCTACGAGCTAACTCCATCGTTTCCAGGTTTCGTGTCGACCTGAAAACATCAAACCGAAAGAGACACAGAGAGACTGCGCATCTGAGTACTTTTAAAATCCAGGCTGCACGGAAAATCGGGACGATGCCACACAACTTCATGCCCGGAGACCTGGTTTTCGCTAAAATGAAGGGATACCCCCACTGGCCAGCTAGGGTAAGCAAGCAACGTTAACAGCAGCCGGAGGGGCGGAGGAGGGGGAGGGCTGCTCTGCATGGGACGCTGGAGAAGCTTCTCTGTGTATCCCTCCACCATCTAATGTTTATCGACAGAACACGTACCTAACTTATAAGTCTCCATGGTGGCGGGCGGCGTTATGGGCCCACAGTTAGTCTGCCAGCGGCAAAATTTGCATGGGATGCTGCTGGCCTAATGTGCAGGGAGACATGCACCAGCACAGCTAACGCTGTTCATTTGGCCATTTCACCTCCTAATAACTGTAACTGTCTGAATCTCATATCTCATCCCCACGTCTAAACATGTCCATCCTACTTGTTTACAGATTGAAGATGTGGCAGATGGAGCAGTAAAACCACCACCTAATAAAATCCCAATTTTCTTCTTTGGAACACATGAAACGTGAGTGATACCGTCATCCTCAGAGGTTTTATTTTATTGTGTTGTTTTTCTTGTATTTTTGTTTGTATTAAGGTGTCCTTGTGATGTTTATTTTTTTTTCCCAGTATTTTATATAACACCAACCTGCCAAAAACTGCAGACAAAAACTATCCTTTAACACAAAGACTGGTATATTGACATCATGAACCATGTGGTTATCCCAAAAATTCCTTTATTTTCCTCTTTCTCTTTTTTTAACATGAGAAAATGCAGGAAATCCTAGTACTAGTATTGAAATGCATTAATCGTGGACACAGCATTTTATTGGCAATATTGGAGAGAAACACCCAAACTACTGGTTTTATCTGAAATGTTTGATGACACTTTGACTGAAAATACATTTTAAGTGTGAACTATGACCAGTTTGAGTGTGTAATGGATTTCAAACAGATGTGTTGGCATGTTTGACAAGTGGCCCCTGCAGTTTATGAATTCGTCACTAGGTGGCAGTGTTTCGCTCCTAAATCTCATGACAGTAACAAGCCTCTTTAATGCCTGTAAACGTCCTGTTATTTAATAAAGAGTTGAGCCACAAGCAGGTTTCAGCTGGATAAGTTGACCATTTTCTGAAAATGTTCTACCACAGAGCATTCCTTGCACCAAAGGACCTTTTCCCCTACGAGAAGTACAGAGAACGGTATGGAAAACCCAACAAAAGGAAGGGATTCAATGAAGGTTTATGGGAGATTCAAAACAATCCACATGCTTCCTACAGTGCGCCACCTATAGTAAGTAAACTTGATGTCTAAAATCGTGATGCTTCTGTGCATCTTGGAAGTAATCTTAGGTTAAGGTTATCAAGCTGTTCTGTTGTTTTGCCCTTATATTTACATGTATTTATTTAAAATTCTAATTTCTTTGAAAAATGTTCCTTTTTTTAGAAATTAAGAGTGTTTTTGCAAAATGTTGTATTTTGAAGTACCCAGAAACGTCTTCTTCAGAGGTGTAATACAAATGATTTTGGCCCAAGTCTTGATTTAAAATGTTAAATATATATATTTTTTACAACAGTAAGCTGATGCTTGGTGGTTAAAGACATGGATCTTACTGTAGCATCATCTGTATTATCCCAAACTTCTTCTGCTCCCTCCCACCCTCATCTTCCACCTCATTTGTTTAATTATCAAAACTGAACTGACAGGAACAGGCAAAATAAAATTTAAAAAAAAAAAAAAAGGCTCTAAGTATGGCTGAGAGACTGGGTTTGGAAGGTTTTTGACATGCTTTGAAGAGTGGAGATTTTTTTTAAAAACATTTGTATTTTAAATATGCATATTAATCCTCTTACTGTGGTTTACCTTCAGCCGCCTAGCTCATCTGACAGCGAGGGTGACAACGCAGGAGGACGAAGTGATGAGGAAGATGAGGAAGAGGATGTGGTGGCTCCAAGGAAAGCAGACTCAGGTAGCGAGGATGACTCAGATTCTGGGAGTGAAGACCGAGGAAGGGGAGGAGGAATGAAGCGAAAACTGCAGGCTCCCAAGGTAATGTGGTGTGAAGACATTTGGTTTCATTTTGAGTGGAAACATGCCTTTGCTCCAACTATCTGACCTGCTCAGTAATTGGACTTATGACGGATTGACGTTATCAGATCACAGACAGTTTTAGGATTGTTTTTGTTTATGGGAAGGAAAAGGGATGCTCTTGGCACACTGCATAACCGCAGCATCAGCATTACCACAACAGTTTTCGAGCATGAATACACATTGATAATCGGTTTGCTTTTACAATAATGTCAATCGAAAACGGCGAGAAGGCCACTTATTCATGGCAGTCATTAAAGTTTGACATGTAATTTACTTTTCTCAAGTGTAAGATAATTGTGGACTTTTTTTTTCTGTTTAGCGCCCTCCTCCTTCAAAAAAAGCTCGACGTTCTTCCAGTGACCGAGATGAAGAGGAGAGTGGATCCCCTTCTGAATCAGAACCAACCCCTTCAGAGTCTGACTCTGGCAAGAACAGTGACCAGGTCATTACACGCACGTACATCTCATAAGATGATTACAACATGTCCCAACACAAGCTAGCCTATAAAGACTTGTGTTCTTCTTTCTTTAAACAGGATTTTACTCCTGAGAAGAAATCCAGTGGTCGAGGTGGTAAGAAACCAGGAGGTCGAGGCAAGAAGAAGGTAAATGTTCTTCACCTTCTTTAGTTTTTTGGGGGGGCATTTTCTTGTCATCAAACATTTCCAACGTTACTCCTTTTTCTGTGGTGCTGCAGAAAGCTTCATCTGACTCAGATTCCGATTCTGGATCAGAGTCGGACAAGAAAGTAATGGACAGCGACTCCGAGGACGAGAAGCCTCGGCCGGCTCTGTCTGGCTCAGAATCCCAGTCCGGGTCAAAGTCTGAGTCGGATTCTGACTCACCTCCTCGGAAAGGTCCACAACCACGCAAGAAAGGTATGAATTTAGTCTTTTTTTTTTTTTTAAATCCAGGTAGATTAAGTAGAAGTTTCACTTCTTTATCTTACTTCCACATTTGTTCACAGTGTTTGACTGTTTGTGGTTGTGTTTTTTTTTTTTTTGTTTTGGTTTTTTTTTTGGATTCGCAGAGAAACCTGCACCAAAGCCTCGTGCACGGAAACCCAAACCTGCCCCAGCACCCAAACGAGCACCTTCATCATCCTCCGACAGCGACAGGTTTAAGACTGATCCTTTTCTCTTTCTGAAAATCATTTTAATAACTAATGTCAGCGGCACAGAATACACAAATGTTAAAAAATAATAAGATGGCATTTAAAATGTTTTCTTTTTTTTGTTTAAATAAACAGTGACAGTGAACCAGACCGCATCAGTGAATGGAAGAAACGTGATGAAGAACGCAGGCGAGAGCTGGAGGAGCGCCGGAAAAAGGAAGAGGCCGAGGAGCTCCGCCGGCTGCGAGAGAGAGAGAAAGAGGAAGAAGAGAAGAAGAAAAAAGAGAAAGACAAGAGTAAAAAAAGGAGCGACAGTGACGGCAGCAGTAGTTCGGATGAAGGAATAGATGATCATCCTCTGAAGAAGTCCAAGAAACCTCCTCCTCCCCCAATACCTGCACCTTCTGACTCTGATTCTCCACCTCCAGCCGAGGTAAATCTGGAGCTAAAAAGAAAAGGTGTCAATCATGTAAACTGGAAAATCCCATAAATTATATTTTGCTTTATTCAGGAAAAGAAGGATTATAGATGATTCATGCACATTATTTATTTACTTTTCTTGTCAAAAGGTGAAGAAACCATCCAAGAAGGCAGAGAACCAGAAGAAGGCAAGAGTAAAGAAAGAGAAGGAAAGAAAAGAAAGAAAGGAGAGAGAACTAAAAGAAAAGAGAGCCAGACGGTCAGAGGAGAAGTCCAGGGCAAGGTGAGTGACGGGGAGCAGATAAGTCTGCAGACCTCAGTAGAACGTAATTAAATATTAAAGAATACAGATCAGTGTTCCTTCTTTTTTAGGTCTAAGCCGGAAAAACCTAAACGAAGACCAGAGAGGCCACCGGAGAAGAAAGTGGAGAAGAAAAAGGGTCAGTCGCACAATCCATTACTGCCTGGAAATGTGAAAGCACAAGCAAATTCTCTTATTTAGTGCTCTTTTTTCTTTTTTTTGAGGTAAAGTAAGAATTCAGTATTTTGCGTTTTCATATCTAGAGCCATCACCAGAAGAAAGGCTGCAGAAACTTCATACAGATATTAAGTTTGCACTTAAAGTGGACAACCCAGTAAGTTACATAAAGTACAGTTTGTCTATATTGTGGTGTAAGGAATAAAAACTTATTTTTTTGATTTTTGAAATAAATTTTTTTAAGGACATTGATCGATGTCTACAAGCACTGGAAGAACTTGAGACGGTACCAGTCACCAGCCAGATTCTTCATAAGAATGCTGAAGTTATTGCCACATTAAAAAAGGTAAAATCTTAGTGTTAGTCTTTTTGTATTGTGGCAGGAAAACACACACTGAAATATTTTTGTTTTTTCATTATTTATAACTTGGTGATGTTTTATAACTCCTTGTCTTCATAATTGTGGTTAATTTATTTACACTGTATATTTAAATATAACATGGATCTGTAGTATTTCATTAACCAGATATGTAAGTTAGTTTCTCAGTTCTGAACAACTTTAACAAGTTGTGTTTCTATTTATGTGTGTGTGTGTGTGTGTGACCAGATTCGGCGGTATAAAGCCAGCGCTGCAGTCATGGAGAAAGCTAGTGATGTGTACAACAAGTTAAAACTTCGCTTCGTTGGCAAGACTGAGGTGGCAGCTAAACCTAAAACAGAAAACAAGGAGACAGAGAATGATCAGAAGGAAACACAAGACACTGGTAAAAAGCAACACATTAAACTTAATAAGATTTGACTTAAGCAAGGCTTTATTCACTTAATTCGATTCTGCAGTCTTACATAAGACCAAATGTATCTTTTGTAGAATCTACTCCAGTAAACGGTGAATCGGAGGAGAAAAGAAATGACACAGAGGTGGAAGAAAAACCAATATCACCTGCAGAAGAGGAGAACAAGGACGATGCATCTTCAAGTCCAAACAGGTGAACATCTCGCGAGAAGCAGAAGTAGACGTGTTGATTTGTAAAATTTGGCCCGTTCACTCACCCTGACGTGTGCTGGTGTTTTCCCTGCAGGCCCAGCACAAACAGCCCAGATGAACAACAGACACACATACATGAGGAGGCGGACAGCTCCATCTCCACAGAGATGGAACCACCAGCTGTGGAAAGCTGAAAGCCCCTTCACGGCTCCACGCAGCGGACCAAGTGCTAAAAGATGGTGGCCTCTGACCGACGTCACTCAGCCCAACACCAGAGCAGCACACGCCCAGCATTTCCTACAGCATCTCTCACGCCATTGTTGATGTTTTTGACATTTTGTGGTACAACGAAATCAAACCAGAAAGCTCCTCCACACAAACCGTTTGGCCCTTTTTTTTTTGCTTCACAGCAAAAAGAAAAGCTTCCTAGCGTGATATTTTATTGGCATTGCGCAAACTGTCTTTGTTTCTGAAATGTACTTCTGTTTTTGTACGATGCTCAGTTTGACCTGGATCCTCACCTCAAACAACTCCTGGCTGCTTTATTTCTACAACCTGAACTCTTTCCTTTCTTACTCTATGTATATTAAAAGATGACATTTTTAGCCCCTCTAACTGGACTTTAGCCGGAGTAGTGTGAGATGGAACTTGAATGATTCTTTCAGGAAGAGCTGAAAGAAGTTGAGAGATACAATTATTGTTTCTACGAGGATTTTGTGGAGCTCTTAGATCACTTTTGCTTCATTTTATAAAGCCTGCCTAACATCACAAGGGCCTCCTGTCTGTGTGTGGCATCGTGAGAGTGGTGAAGTACTATTTGTGAGTTTTTTTTTGTTTTTTTTTTTAAGATCTTGTCTAGATCTATTTACTCCAGTCTGAAATGTAAAAGCCACTGAAAGCTGTTTTCCAACTGAGGTCCACTTTTTTATTGCCTTGTTTTCATATAATTACAGTTTTGTCTGAAGTCATAATCGCTGTGGAGTTAAAAACATTGCACTCTCCTTTCTAGTGTCTGCTGTCAGTAACGTGCATAATGAACTGAATAACCATACAGACTGAAAACTGTCCGTAAAAGCTCTCATGAATTCATGTAGCTCCAGTTTATTTTGACAGTTTTCCCATCATGTGCATACGAGACGTGTTTTTAGTGCTATGTAAATTGGTAAAGCATTTCTATGACTTAGTTGAGACTTGGAATAAAAATCTCAGCATGGTTTTGTTTCACTTCCTCCGAAGTAAAATGTTCTTTTTGACCAATCAAAAAGTGCAACTGTTATGAAGGGGCAACAGACAGCTTTAGGTGGCAAATTGACAGCCTCTTTCTCTTGTTGCCCACTTTCACAATCCACCCACCGTTTCACTGGAATATTCAAATTAGCTGCCTAAATTAAAAAGTTGAAACTATCAGATTGAAGCTGGGTTTTATTCTCCTCGCTGAAACTATACACGATTAATATATCTAATATTTTACACACAAGTATGTTTTTTTTGTTTTTACCTCACATCTATATAAACCAGTGAATACTTATATAGATACCATTTTCAACTTAAATGTAAAACTTTGAGGAACTTATAAAATTGACGAGTAACAGTCCTCATGTAAGTAATAATTCATGTCTTGAAAGTGTTTGCTCAGAAATCTCAACCGAAGTAGCTCTTACAGGTGAGAAATGGGAAAAATAAAGTCTCAGCCAACTCAGGTGGGACATAACCGTGTTACTTTGAGGCGACCTTGGTCTGAAAATTGCAAAGTGAGTGAATTCTTCAGATTTGAAAAGTTCTGTGACATCACAGAACCAGATCAGCTGAATTATACAGTGTCACAGAGGAACATGTGATTTTCAGCACTCTGGGTCCCCCTATGGATAACAGAGGTTAAGTCTCTTACAACACTGCCTAAGATTTATTTTTCTTTGCTCTCGTTCTTATTTTTTCTTCCCTTCATACTTTCCTGAGTCTTCTTAGTCATGATGTTCACTGCAGCTCTGTAAGCTACTTTCATGCTCGTAAGTGTGTGATATGGAGGAGGCTGTCAAATCAGGAAGGGAGGATAAAAGTCACAGGTTGGTTTTTGCCAAAAGCGGTAACAAATTATCAATGCAGCTAGACATTGCTTTGTAAAAGTAAGCAAAAATTCCTTCAAATTAAACTTGAACTGATGTCAGCTTCCAGAAAACTGCAGGAATGCT
The DNA here is from genome assembly GCA_028564865.1 of Zenarchopterus dispar. Lineage (NCBI taxonomy): Eukaryota > Metazoa > Chordata > Actinopteri > Beloniformes > Zenarchopteridae > Zenarchopterus > Zenarchopterus dispar. Next base: position 15,615,361 of record JAOWBL010000019.1, on the reverse strand, counting down.
GAAACCCTCAGATCGTTTAAATCAAGGTTAAAAGCTAATTTGTTTACAATTCCCTCTGGCTGAATTATTTAAACCATTCTGAATTTAAATGTAAACCATGTTAATTTTAGTACTACACTGTAACTCTAGCTTAAGTTGAACTTTTCTTTATTAGGCCATCGAACTGTAACTGATCATCTTTTTTTGATATTCTCTTTGCTTTTCACGTTTTCATTATGTAAAGCACCTTGAATTGTCTTGTTGCTGAAATGTGCAGTATAAATAAACTTGCCTTCCTTTGCCTTGCCTTGAACCTTTGTGCTGCTTTAACACCAGTTTCAAGAGAGCCACACTCAGGCAAGAAGTCAGACAAAGAATCTAGATCTACCCCCCAAAAAAACAGCTGCTATGAGTTGTAGAGACATGGTGGAAAAGGAGGCAGCTACATTGTATCTGTGTGATTTTGACCAAAACATGTAACAGATGTTTCATTAGCCTACAGACACAGAGGTCATATCATATCTATGTGAAAAAAGCAGTCCTCTTTCAACCTCCACTTGGAAATTCCTTCAAATCGAATAGAGGTGAACCGGTGCCACATTATGTCAGCATGACACTATCACATGAGTGATAGGATGCCACTGGTATGAGAGGTGTATTCTTCCACACTTATGTCTCATTTCCACTTGCTTCTGTTCACTTGGGATACCACCCGTAGTCCAACCATTTCTTATGAGACCCTCCATAATCTCTGTCATACTTCCAAAACTCCTCCACTACAGCTCTTAAACTCTTCCACACACTACACTACCTCTATTGTCTTGTTATACATATATTTTTCTCCCAAAGACACTTCACTGCATGAATGAGCACGGGATCGTTCCACTGGCCTCCCAGTTAGAGGACAATCAACTCTACCCACTGATCCACAGTTGCACTAGCAACGTTGGCATTGTGAAGGTGCATTGTGAGCAGATCCATCCATACATTTTACCTTGAACACCAGGGGGAAGGTTCACCTCTGAGGGTAAACTTAATGGCGGGTCAGGACAGGTGGGATCAGCCAATTATTTTGATGTTGGTGAAGCCAGCGAGGCCAAGCAAACAGACAGCAGGCCGCTATGTTATGTAGTCATACTTGATAACACCTCCTGGCTCGTCTTCCCTACCCTCAATTCGGCTTCAGGCACCGGGGAGGGAATAACATGCCTAGTGTTTACATTGCTCAGTGCGTGTTAAACACGCGTTCATCTATTTTTCTTCTTAGTAGCTAGATTTGACATCTGTGACAACTGTGCAGGGAGCTAATTTTTTCTACCACAAATTCATGTATCATTAGTGACTTGTTTTTTTTGTTGTTTTGTTTTACTGATTATGCTTTCTACTTCGCATTGTCTTCTGCAGCTGGCTGCATCTGAATCCACTGATAACATCAGAGGGTGCTTGTCCAGCTCTTCTTACACAGTCTATGGGTTTGACCTAAGGCAGGTGGAAAAGAGTTTTTCCACACAAAGTTCATCTCCTCTCCGTTTCATCTCTGTCATTACCTCCCTTGTCAGAACCATGGACTGTATAAAACCATAACCAGGGAAGAACAAAGATGCTGCAAAGTGTAGCTGCTCTGCCTCTGGGTCATAGAGGTCAGTGACACACAATGGCGTAAATACTGGCAAAAAAGTTGCATCAAATCAAATCAAACTTTATTTTTACAGCAGTTTTTGTACAATAACTTTTTAATAAATCATAATAGGAAAGGCAAAATAAATAAATAGGATATCTGGTATAAATAACAATAAAATGTGTTTTTAAAAAACAGGGCTAAAGATAAAATCTAAGATGGTTAGTCTAAAACAGGATTAAAACAACCATTAGTTAAAAGCCTGATTTAAAAAAGTAGGTCTTGAGTCTGCTTTTTAAAACATTAACAGTCTCTGCAGCTCTCAGGTTCTCCTCCATAAATGTGGGGCGTAGTATTGGAAGGCAGCAGCTTTTGAAAAACCTTCAAAATACAAAAGCATAAAAACATAGCATATTTCTGTTTATTATTATTGTTTTGTTACTGAGTGAATTTGGGAAAGAAAAAATCCCGTCATGCGAAAAAAGGAGATTTCTGAACCTGTCAGTTGTGTGAATATCATTTTTCATTTAGATATTTGCAATATCAGAAGTTATTGTCTCTGCGTATGTATTAGTTAAAAAATGTTTTCCTGTTTACCACCACAGCTTGGTTAACAGAAAAGCGTCCTAAGACAAATGCTGCTCATAAACTGGGCGCACTGGACCTTTAATTCCCCTCATTTCCACGTGAGACTCTCTCTCAATACTCCAGTCAGCTGACTTCAGACGCCATTTTGTCAGCCATTTCCTACACTCATCCATTGGCAACGTCTCTGCTCGGCTCGGGACGCTCCGTTTGGCCTCAGCAGCTTCATCTGCCCGAGCTCGGCAAAAACTGCGGCGGACCTTGCACGCACCGTATCCGGGGTGGATGAGAAACAGTCCAGCGGTTCGGTCGGTAGCCGTTAGAGCTGTGCGAAGGCGCCTGGCCCCGCAGGACAGAAGCGGTACAAGTCGCAGACAGACATGGCTCTGAAGATTGTCAAAGGGAGCATCGATCGGATGTTCGATAAAAACCTTCAGGATTTAGTACGTGGCATAAGGAATCACAAGGAAGATGAGGTAACGCGAGCTCGCCTTGCCGCGAGAAACACCCGAAACCTCACGTTGATAAACGCTTTTCAATTAAACTCGCGGTGTCAACACCGTTATACGGTCACGAGCTACCAAACGTTAACGGCTAACTTTGGGTCAGTTAACGTTAGCCCAGTCATCTCAGCCGCCAGCTAACGGTTGCCAAGACCGCTGGATTCACTTGTTAATACAGTCGATTTACGTCTGGTTAGTGGTAGATTTTAACAAAACGGAGGCTGTTTCCAACTCTCCTAAAACCGCAGACTGACAGGTTTAAGTAAAGAAGCACTTCGAGGATTGTTATTGACAGCTAGCTTACAGTTAGAGGAAGCACATCGAGAGGAATCACAGTTGACCACGAAATTACTCTCTTTAATCATAACTGAGATCAGATTAAATATCACTAAACGCTCCTGCATGGGGATTGAAGTGGTCCCCCTAAACTAAAACGCTAATTAATGTCTCGAAAACACTCAAAAGTACTATGGTGAACATTACTGTGTTCCTAGAGATGGGGAAATACTTATCAACAAAAAACCCGCATCAATTATATTAAAAAAATACACTTTTAAAAAAGGTGACTGACACAAGAAGCACACCTTCACGGGAGCAGAAAATGTCCATAAAGAAATACACTTATAAGATGATGTTCAAACACCACACATTTGTGTATCTTGTACCTGTGTTGTTTCCCCTGTGAGACTATTAGGTTTCCCAGTGTGGGGACACAACCGCACTTCAGCAACCACTAGTAGATTTGTTTATAACCCGGCCCTTTGTGATTTGTTCATTTTGGGAAATGTATTCATCCTAAAGCTGCAAGGTACTAAAAAAAATGCAGTATACAATATTATAGGTGAAAATTTCAATAATGCGGTGACTTGCGATATATAAAACCAATATTTTGGTGTATGATGTATGTTCCTTTCTGCTTTTCACAGCAGCAACTGAATTCATTTAAAACATGTAACTTTGCATCTCAGGCAGCAAGGTTCCATCTGATTGGCCAAATACATTATTAATATTAAAAATGTGAATGCCTAGCCTTTGGAAAATCATTTATTGCAACATTAATATTGTGATAATGATATATTTTATATTAAGACCCCATAATTCATACTCATCAATGGTGTAATTATACATTGGCATGGGGAAAAATGTATTAAGAAAAGGCAAACATGATGCTTCTGCATGTCATGTCAAAAGTATGTGAATGCAATAACCAGCATCTTATGTTAAATGTCCCATTCAGGGTTTGATAACATCATTTATATCTCAGCTCTCTGGGAAAATGGTTCTGATGCTGCTCACCATAGCACGAGCACTGAGTGGAAGGAGCTGTTAGTGGGCGCTACTTGGCGTAGCAAATTTTTCATTTCTTAAATCAGCTTATTCTGTTATGGGGTTTTGTGCTGGTAATACCTAACTTCATAGATGCTGTGAAAAGGCTATGCTGGGTGGGTATTGAGTAAAGTCAACGGGTTGTGCTGCTGTGCACACACCTGCCAACGACTGATGGCCAGGTGTGAAATATAGTGACTGTGTGTCTAATCCGAAGAGAGCTGTCTGTGGTAAAATTGTCCTACTTGACACGTCCTCTGAACACAGCATTGAAGCAGGATCTAAACCTGTATATTTATTCAGTATTATGCCTGAATAATACTGAATACAGTCATCTGTGTTTCAGTTTTTGATATTAAAAACAAGTACTTAAGTCAGCTGTGACGCCAGAACCCTTGATCTCTTGGTTCAGTGTATGTTTCTGTACTGTGCGTCAGTGGTAACCCAACCTGCGCTGTCTAGATGTGGTGTTGGTTGCCCAGTCAACAGAGGACAGTTTGCTAAAATATTAATACTCGTGCACTCCTGAGTATGGGTGGACTTTTGTCCTGGCCAGCCTACATTTTCTCATGCTTTCTGTTTGTCTTTCACATGTGGGCTGAGTCTTTGCACAGTTCATTCATCGCAATCTCTCCCACGCTTTTGGAACAGAAGGTGTATTGAACATAGGTGCGAGGATGTCTTGAGTAAACTAGAAGAAGGCATTAAGAGTCTCTGAGCCATTTTGAATGGGTTCTCTTAAAATAAGGATGTGGCACTAGTTAGCATCAAATAAAAATTTTGTAAGCATAGTTCCTACACTGTTAATCCAGTTCAGATCCTGCAGGAAGGTTCTCCGTGTTAGGCTTGTATCAACTATTCCAGCTATTTCAATAGGCTCTGAATTAGTAATCGAAGACAAGCGTGATGGAAAAATGCTGTGCTTGTGTCTTATATTGGTCAGAAAGTCTTCCTGCATGCTCACCACTTCTGCAGGCCACAGCTTCTTTGGAGCAGCAGCAGAGCTCAGCCCCTCCTCTTTCTTCCCTCCTTCTGTCACTGCTGTCTCATGACTGTACACACATGACCAGCGAACTTTCAAACTCTACATGGCTTTATGTTTGGTTTTTTTGCAAGGTTGCTCCCCTCAACAATGGTTGACTGATTTCTTGTCACAAAGGTCTAACTCTTCTGAATAAAATGGAGTTACTGTTATAAAATTATATTGGGAAATACATAGTATTACAGTAATGGTCACAAGGGAACCCAGTTTCTTTCAGACGTGAGGTTTCTGTACATGTTAATCAGCCATGTTGTCATTAGAGTTTTGAAGCCACCTCCTAACATGTATACGTACAAATTAGCAGCAGTGTTCTTCATGACATCAAAGTTAAAGTTGCACTTATGATATTGGCTGTCATTTTTATCTCTAGATATTTTTATTGAGACCATAACAGTTTGATGTACCATTTTTCCATTTGTTTCAATTAATTCAAGGGTAAAGTTTTAAACAACAATTATGATTGGAATTTGAATTTCCCTTTGCCCATGCCGGTAGCGTTAGTAGACAGAAGTGATGGAGAGAAGAGGAAGGATTTTTCAGTTTGTGTCTGGTGCGCTGTAGCAGTCTGCTGGTCAGGATATTACTCTGACTAATTTGATCTGGTGCCTGTTTTGTCCTTTTCTGCCCTCAGGCCAAGTACATCTCCACATGCATCGATGAGATCAAACAGGAGCTCAAGCAAGACAACATCGCCGTCAAAGCTAATGCTGTGTGCAAGCTCACCTATGTAAGTTCTCAGACTTTACTAGCTCTGTCACATCAGCTCCATACATGTACACTGATGCACACGTCGAAGGGACGCTGTATGCGTTCGTTGGTTTAAGCCAACAGACGCAAAGTGACAACAAACCCATGGAGCTGCTATGAAAACAAAGCTTTTTTTATGGAAGTGCACATTTCTAATATGCTAAGAAATCAAAGATTGAATGTTTAAGATAAAGAATTGAGATTCATCAATATACTAAAT
>JAOWBL010000019.1:15564299-15609241 GCA_028564865.1 Zenarchopterus dispar | reverse complement strand
AAGTGGTTCAAATCCCACAGAGATGCCACAAACACCATTACATATTATTTGGATAGACGTTCCTTCAGGGAAGTCGAGACAAAGATCCCAATCTATTCTGACATTTTTAATATCTGCTAACCACAAGGAAGTAAATGCAGAGACGTTGCATGACAGAAAATTTTGCCTTTTTTCCCTGAAGCACAAAGTACACGTCACACATTTGTAGATCTTGTACCTGTGTTGTACTTAAAGATGTTTGCCCGGTGACACCAGATAATTACCATTTATTGCAATATTGATATTGTGATAATGATGCATTTTCTATGTATTAAGAAACCCTAATTCATACTTATGGATGGTGTAATTTTATATATTGGTGTGAGGAAAAATATATTAAAAAAAAAAAAAGAAAGGGCAAACATGATGCTTCTGCATGTCCTATGAAAAGTACGTGAATGTATAAACGCCCTCCATGACACAGGTCCTGTGCACAGAATATGTGTAAATTTTCTACTTAGAACCACAAATAATCCTTATGTGTAAAAGCTTTAAAATTTTCCTAATTTCAAGATATGACAAATGAAGCATGACATGAATTTGGGGCCATTTGTTCTGTAACCCAGATCAACTTATTTTCATATTTGAGTCAGAGAATTTTATCAAATTACCCCAGTTATTTCTTTCTTATGAATGTGAAGTTTGGCACTTCCAGTTTTGTAAAATTTACAAAAATGTACAGTATCATGTCAATTATAGTTCTGATAAAGAAAGGGAAAAAAAAGAAAGTAGGCAGGTAAGAAATTGAGTAGAATTTGTAGTAAATGGAAGAAACTTAACATAATGAATGACTGAATTCATAAGTGGTTTGTAATTAAGGAGTTTATTGTGCTACCTTAAAGAAAAATGTTAAAAGAAAAGATTTACACAGATATCCAACTGCCATCAACACGTGAACAAAATAGTGTACAGAGTTCTGTACACTATCCTGTTCAAAATGACTGATGAAATTAGTCATTTTGTTTTTTCAAGCTGCATGTTTAGTTGTCTTGCTTCATTTGGAATCTTTGCTCCTTTTGAATCAGGTTGTTTCTCTGTGCATTAAGGGGTCAGACTGAGCTGCCTTCCTGCTTTTACTTTTGTCTCTTCACTGTCTATCTCTTTTGTGTTACAGCTTCAGATGCTGGGCTATGACGTCAGTTGGGCCGCCTTCAACATTGTTGAAGTCATGAGCTCGTCAAAGTTCACGTACAAGGTAAGGAAATAGTGATGTTAATGTTGATCAACTGTGGAGTTGCTTCTGAATGATAGATTTTTGTGATCTTGTAATTACATCTACATGATTTATTTATTGTTTTTGTTTCCATTTGCAGAGGATTGGCTATTTGGCAGCCTCACAGTGCTTTCATGAGAGTACAGATGTCATCATGTTGACAACCAATCAAATCCGAAAGGTTGGTAATGTGCTGACTTTGTGCAATCTCCTAGATATGTCTTTACTGTTATTTTTCTTCTAGACAGATCTTTCTGTCTTACTGATTTTTATTTTTTTATTTTATTTTTTTATTATTATTATTAACCCAGGATCTCAGTAGTCCCAACCAGTACGACACAGGTGTTGCCCTCACTGGCCTCTCATGCTTTGTGACCCCTGACCTGGCTCGAGACCTTGCCAATGACATCATGACACTGGTGAGTCATGCAGATTATGTCACGTGGTTTACCCAGAAAGCTTATTCTCTGGAGTCTCTGCACTGGCAATTCATTTTTACACGAAGAGGAAATATGCATCATTCTTTTTTTTTTTTTTTTTTTTTTTTTTAAAGCAGTTTAAATACAACTGTCATTTCTGTTTTTGCATCTTAGATGTCCCACACTAAACCATACATAAGGAAGAAAGCTGTATTGATCATGTATAAGGTGTTTTTGAAGTACCCGGAGTCCCTGCGCCCTGCTTTCCCCAGGCTCAAGGAGAAACTTGAGGATCCAGACCCAGGTATAAAAATGACACCAGATACCCTTTCGCTTCATTTGATAAAATTATTTTGTAGATCTACAGTGAATATTGGTTGTGACTGTGGCTGGGATTGTATTTGCTTTTATAGTTCAAGGTAAATCATAAAAACAACTGGAACTTCTGCAGGACAGGTGTGTGTGTGTGTGTGTGTGTTATTTGAACCCCATTCATTATTCAATAAGGAAGAATGTGAGATATGAGAAATGTAATACTGACACTGGTGTGTGGCACTTTCTACAATGAAGGGAATTATTTATAGTTCTTTATGGTATAAACTTCATATATTGGAAGTATAACCCATTGGATCACCTAAGGGCTGTACTTGAAATTCAACTACATGTAAAGAATTTAAAACAAGATGATCTCTTCATAAATATGTTATTTCTCTGTATTTCCTCTTCACCGGGAGGTGTATAATGATTCATAGTACCACTCATTCGTCCTTAAATGAAATTGTGGTTCTAGCACAATCTAGTTCTGATAAACAGCTGGGCAGGTTTTTGGCACAGTGGTTGTCGTTGGAACGTGTCACACAATTTATGCAGCCTTGTTGGTCTTCATGAAGAGGTGGATCAAATTCAAAACCAAGAAAATACAAAATATTATGAAGATGAAAGTGTGCTTTTGGTGCATTAGGATTGCGTTATAGGGCTTGTATTTTAAAGGTAAACAAAACTGATCTATATTTCTAAGTGTACATAAAGAGCACATACCTTGCACTTCAAATGAAGTAATCCGGTTATTGAGCGGTGATGCTGTTCCAAATCATTTGACACTGAAAAGACTCGCTTGTGTAGAATACTTTAAGTAGGACTGCACCAGTCAGCTCATGAGTTATTTATTTTATGTAAGTGAGTTTATACTTGGTAATGCAAGATTGTGAAAGAATCTGAAAGCTTACATGGAATTTGATATATGATTTTCTGTCAGTTATGATGGCCTGGGGAAACTTGTACACACAAAATATTATTATTATGAATTTATTTTCTCTCTTCTTAGGTGTCCAGTCAGCAGCAGTAAATGTTATCTGTGAGCTTGCCAGAAGAAATCCTAAGAACTACCTGTCTCTGGCACCACTGTTCTTCAAACTCATGACCTCTTCCACTAACAACTGGGTTCTCATTAAGATCATCAAGTTGGTAAGTCTGAAGGATGAGCAAACACAACTTGATTTAAGGTTTATCTATCGATTCTATATTTTATTTTTAAAAGCACTCTGGTCAAACTTTTTTATATTTTAAATAATGTTCGATAAAATTAAATTTGATCTCAATCTTGAATTTGTTTAAAAAGGGTGAAATCCACAATGAAAGAAGCACCAATATTTTTATGTGTCAAAGCCACATGACAAGTTTCACACCAGAGAAAATGAACAAGTTTTCATTTAAGTTTACCTTTTCTTGAAGAGTCTATAAGGACATTGGTTTTTACATATTGAAATAGCAATACTTATAATTTACCTAATGGTCATAACAGGTTTTTTTTTTTTTTGTTAAAGTTTGGTGCACTCACACCGCTAGAGCCACGGCTGGGGAAGAAGCTTATTGAACCTTTGACGAACCTAATCCACAGGTGAGATTATTATTATTAATATTTTTCTATTGTTGTATTCTCATAGATGGTACAGATTCTCTTGCCATTATGTAAATAATAATCTGGGTTTTTTTTTCACTTTTGTACCCTATCTCCCTCTCTCACAGCACCTCTGCCATGTCTCTGCTGTATGAATGTGTTAACACTGTAATTGCAGGTCAGTACTGAGTTAGTGTACGTTTCGTGTAGCAGATCACTTGAGAGTTGGAATGTCACATAAAATTTGAAGGTTTTAATGTTGTAAGAATGTTTTGTATAGATTTAATATTAAGGCACGTAAGCATTTACCTGTGCATTTGATCTTTTTGTCTCCATGTGTAGGAATAAATTCATAATTTTACTTAACGAAAGTATATTCTTAAGCACTTACATTTGATCCTTTTACTTGTCTTACTAAATTTTCAATTCATGTGAATAATTATTATTATTTTCAAATATGCTTCATATTCAGATTTTATTGTCCTTTTGTATTTTGCAGTGTTGATTTCTTTGTCCACTGGGATGCCTAACCACAGTGCTAGTATCCAGGTAGGGCTCAAAGTTCCTGTCCCGTGTCTGCATGTTAACGTAGATAGATGACGATTATAACCCTTTCCACTCCAGTTGAATCATAATGCATGCTTTCACAAGTTTGTCTCATCAGACATATCTTGTTAAAAACACAACAGCTGTCAGGTCAGGAGGGCTCATTTTTGCTTTCATTGTACACCTCAGTAACTCACAAACAAGATCTGCTTCACACCATTCAAGTTAGACTTTATTTCCCTCACTTTTGTTTGCCTTATTTCTCTCTTTGCTCATCTGATAAGACTGAAACTGGTGTGGAAAGGTTTACAATGATGTTAATGGCTCTGTCCTTCTCCTGCTCTCTCTCCCTCTCTCTTTCTCTCTCGCTCTCTTTCCCTCCCACAGCTCTGTGTGCAGAAACTGCGAATCCTGATAGAAGACTCGGACCAGAACTGTGAGCCCTCTGTCAATGCCTGCAGTGTGTCATTTTCTCATTGTCTGCGTGTTTCTGACTATGGAACAGTCCACCCTTTTAGATGACATTAATGTAGACCCCCTGACTCTGGATAACTCGAACGTTGTTACCTTTTTTACTCTCATTTAGGAGGCCTGCTTGGCATGCCGTTGTACTGAAGTATCATCCAGCACTTTCCCACAGAAGGCTCAAGTAGCGCAAAGGAAATGAACAACTTGCACAAGTAGCAGGGTTTTTTTTTTGTTTTTTTTTTTTCCAGTTTTGGATCATTGTCTCAATTTGAAGGGGCTAAAACCTGCCAGTGGGTTATCATCAAATCTATGCACTCTCTTGCACATAACCAGTTGTTGTTTATATTCCTGAGTTCAGCCATTCGAGTTATCTGGGTCTCCTTTCATAGATAACTGTATGTGGAGTAGACATTAGGTTTGTGGTATTTGTAGAGCAGATTTTCCACAAGGTTTAAGGTTTTGTTTGTCCTTTTACTGCACCTCTTGTTGGTTTCTCAAGTGGTGGTGTTTAAACTTGTGGTTTGGTTTTTGTTTGCAAAATTATTTCATGGAATTTGGTCAAAACAGAGGCTTGGTTAAAAACTTAAACCTTTGCAACTTCAAAGTGGAAATAAGGGTGGACATGTACCAAACCTGTAAAAGCGAACAACCCATTTACATGGGGTGTGGACCTGGTGCTGCAGTTGGGTTGCATCGTTTTGCTTCTGGGCAGTTTGTTTCATGGTTCAGAATCTTTAGGAAAACAAGAGACAAACCAGTTCTCAGTTGGATAGAAAGTAGAAGTAGTCGCACTGCACCACTTCTCTGACTAGTGAATATATTTACTGTAGCTGATGAAGTCAGGCCTGTTAGAGAACATGTAGTAGAAGTCCTGAATAAAGAGGGCAGGTAGAAGATGTCACAGTTGCTTGGAAATGTAAAAAATTAGCCAAGGAAACTAAGTCATTTCTTTATGTGTACTGGGCATTTTTCTTCTTTGGCATAAAAGTACATTTACATGAACAAACCACCTTCTGGTCGAGTATGGGACGGTGATAATCGTCATGACCTCGTGCTGTAGCACTGAATCCACATTGTTGCTATTTCTGTAACATATTCACTGCAGTGATCAGTGTTTCCTCACACCAAGGTCACTAGCACACAGATTTATTGATTCAGGAACCCGAGAGCCATTAGTCTCTGTCAAATTAGATTATGGACAGAATCCCATGCTTCAGCAGATTTCTAAGTTTTTAAAAATCCCCTCGAGTAGGAAGTGCCAGGGATACTAGTAAGGAGCAAACAAAACAAAAACTGTGTCCCGTGTGAATGTGTTTGTGTCCTTTCCATTGTGCTGTGAGTTTTGTGTCTTTCCTTTTCCATATTTTGTGTTCTTTATTTTCATTTAATAGATTGTTTTTGTAGATGACTCCACTGAAGGAGTAATTAGATTATAAAACTGTTATTCATTAATTATTTACATTTTCACTGCATCAAAGTTTTTAGAATAAATAGAACTAAGATTCAGTTGGAAAGTTTTACTAAAAGCTTTTTTTTTTTCCCCTTTGATTTCTTGAAGAGCAGATTGTCTGCAATCAGAATTTAGGCAGGGCAGTCAGATAGATGAAGTCAGGACAGTGATCATATGGTGAATTATTTAAGGTGAAACAGGAACTAGATTAATCTTTGAGATGTGCGCCTCTAAAGGCTCTTTAAGTACACTGAGGGAATACATATTTCTGTCTTTACACAGTGAAGTATTTGGGTCTGCTGGCCATGTCAAAGATCCTGAAGACCCACCCTAAGTCAGTGCAGTCCCACAAGGACCTCATCCTGCAGTGTCTGGACGACAAAGATGAATCTATACGTCTCAGAGCTCTGGATCTGCTCTACGGCATGGTATGCAGCAAAATCCTCTGACTTTAACATTGATACGCTTGTGTGTTTGAGTACATCTTTTATATATGTAATTCAGCATTGGTGTGTCAAATTAGCTGACATAAACAATTCAGAGGAAAGCCACTTTCACTGTAGGCGCTTGTCAATGTTCACATGCTCTTTGCTGTGTTTTTACAAGCCCACTTTTTGTTCAGAGCAGAACAGTTTTCTAAGGCTGTGACACAGTAGCCGTCCAAGGTGGCTAAGAGAATAGTTATCTAAAATTTTATAAAATTTCTTGGATTTTCCGCTTTATTAAAATATTTGTTTTCAATCTAGAAAATAATAACTAAAGACTAAGATTTAAATTCACATACACCATCACTTTGGATGTGGTCTGTTCTCTCTCCAGGTATCTAAGAAGAACTTGATGGAGATTGTAAAAAAGCTGATGCTACATGTAGACAAAGCAGAGGGAACCACCTACAGAGATGAGCTGCTAACAAAGATCATCGACATCTGCAGCCAGAGCAACTATCAATACATCACCAACTTTGAATGGTCAGTTCGATGGGTCAGCAGCATCGTCTCATGTTTCCCTTCAAGTTCCGTTGTAAAACACTTCCCCTCCATATTTCCCTGACAGGTACATCAGCATCCTTGTGGAGCTGACAAGATTAGAGGGCACGCGGCACGGCCACCTCATTGCCTCTCAGATGCTTGATGTGGCTATCAGGGTCAAAGCAATCCGGGTCTTTGCTGTTGCCCAGATGGCTTCTCTGTTAGACAATGCCCACCTACTGACTGGGAACATGCAGCGAAACGGCATTTGTGAAGTCTTGTATGCAGCAGCCTGGATCTGTGGGGAATTCTCAGAGTGAGTTGATTCCTGAAATGGGATGCACTGCTTTCTCTGTTTTGACTCCATTTTGATTAGTTGTCAGAAAATCTCTCATGGAATTGTTCACATTCCCTTATTATTCTGAAGTAGATATTAATAAATGTTGAGTTTCAATATTTTATATTTTTTGTAACTTGAGAAGGATGAACCCTCAGCCTAGGCTTAACATAGGCGTTACACAATTTTACAGATGTTCTGTTTTCAACAAAGGATAAGACGACAAACTATTAATAACAGAAATCCTCCTTCCTTTTCTTAGACACTTGGAGAACCCAATGCAGACTTTAGAGGCCATGTTAAGGCCCAAAGTGGCCACCCTGCCAGGCCATATCCAGGCTGTATATGTCCAGAATGCAGCCAAGCTGTTTGCCACCGTTTTGAAGAGCCAGGAGGGGAACACTGACAGCACGGCTGCACAGGAAACCAGCCAGCTAATGATAGACCGGCTACCACTTTTTGTCCAGAGTGCCAACCTTGAAGTGCAGGAGAGGGTAAGACAGATGAGGAGCTAAGCCAAACTACAGCTGTTTACCTTCAACGTTGTCCAGATCATAAGGATGCCTGGTATATACAAATCAGAGAAGTAACAATAACTTGAACTGCCTCGCTGTCTGCCCTCAGGCGTCTTGTATCCTGCAGCTAGTCAAGTACATCCAGAAACTGCAGCAGAAGGATGTAGAAGTAGCAGAAGAAGTCAATGCACTGTTTGCTGGAGAACTCAACCCTGTAGCCCCCAAGGCACAGAAGAAAGTACCTGTCCCTGAAGGGTGAGTTGACTCCTTGCGTAAAGAAATTCTGTTTCAGTTGCAATGTATTTTCTTTTTTAACTGTTTGGTTTGCAAGTGTTACTGAAACTGTGTCCATACCGTAAACTATTAGTGGGGACCAATGAATTGTTGCCGTGTTTGTTTGTGCAGCCTGGACCTTGATGCTTGGATCAATGAGCCTCCATCTGAAAGCGAGTCTGAGGATGAGCAACCTAAAGCGATTTTTACAAAAGAGGAGACCAAACACACTCGTTCCCGTCACACAGAGGTGGATGAGAAAGAGCTGGCAAGGGTATGAAGGATTCAATTGTTTTGGAGCTTTATACTAATTTTTATGGAAAGACATGTTACTGTATTCACTTTGAGAAGATGCAGTTTTTCACACTGAGAGCTGATACAAGTCACAGTCATTTTTCATTCACATTTTATCATCCTATTGAATCCAATACCTCCTAAAGGTGGACATGGTTTGTTAAAAAAAAAAAAAAACTGCAAACATGAAACGAAAAGAAGCAGCAATATTGTTTGCTAATGTAGCCATGCTTATGTAGTCATTGTTTCAACAAACAATAGTAATCCTCTCAGAGCTTTTGTGTGATTAATTTACCTTTCCATGTAAATCCTTTCTCATTCTACAACAAAGGTAGGCCGTTTTTTATTGATTACTTTATGCTGCTATTTTTGCTTCTTCACTCCCAGCGGAGGGAAGCCAGAAAGCAGGAGCAAGCCAACAACCCATTTTACATCAAGGCCTCCCCATCCTCTCAAAAGGTACACTGATCAATTCTCACTTCCCAGCAGTTTATCGTGTTTTATAAGAAAATATGAAATAAATGGCAGTGAAAAGTGTTAATTATGACCCTGCATAGATTAACATGACCATATCTTCTCTGTAGGTGTATCAGGATGCTCCTGGAGTGGAACACATCCCAGTTGTGCAGATTGACCTTAGTGTGCCTCTCAAAGTCCCAGGTAGGATCCACCATTCCTAAATTACCACCCAAAAGATTTATTTAATTCTTATGTTGTAAGTTATACCAGATTTAAAATGGTTAACTTACAATTTTAGTGGAAATCCTGAAAAGGAGTGTACTTCTATAGTTCAGGTTCAAAACAATTCTCATTTTTCCTCATCAATCTTTATCATTTCTGCTGTTTCTTATTTGATTAGTCTTGTGATAAAAGTTCAGTTGAAAACATGTTTGTGTGTAGTTTCTCACCATTTTACCCTCTGTTCCTCAGGTCTGCCTATGTCTGACCAGTATGTGAAGCTGGAGGAAGAGCGTCGGCAGAAAGAGAGAGCAGAGAAAAAGAAGAAGGAAAAGAAGAAGAGGAAAGAAAAGCGCAGCGGACGAGGGAAGAAACACGATTCAGGTCCCGAGAGCGAAGAGGACATCACACCTGCGCATATGGTCGACATTGTAACAGAAGAGATGCCAGAGGTAGGCTCTCTATGCTTTTAAATATTGACTGTAGAGAGATGTCTTTTTAAGGATCAAACACCGTAGTTGTTTGTATATCTTGTATATTTTTGTTTTGTTTGTGGGATGGTATGTCATCTCTGTGGTATTTGATTTTGTTTAGTTCTCTTATCTTTACTGTCCTTGAATGCTAGAAAGGCACCTATTGATAAAATGTATTATTATTGTTATTATGGTCATTGTTTGTTTTATTGATTCCTTTGAGATAAAAAAATGGATGTCAGTATTTCAGTGAGTGTTTTCTTTTGAGAACACACTCATGAAGCAAGTAATCAGCCCCGTTTGTATTGACTGTACCTTGTCTTTGCTCAAGAATGCCTTACCCAGTGATGAGGATGACAAAGACCCCAATGACCCTCATAAAGCCCTGGACATCGACTTGGACAGGTGAGTCCTCACTGTATTTTATGGGTTGAGATATGACCTCACTTTATCACAAAATATGTCCAATTTCCTGTAGTAGATACAAAACTAGTCAACTCTTCATCAGAATCTAAAATGTTCAGGCCAAACTTTGTAGTTGATTTTATTTCTCATTTGTTGAAGTATTTGAGTGTCAAATCCTAATTATAGTACTGATCAAAAGACTGTCAAGTTTGCCACATATTACATTTAAGAGTCAACTTAAAATATATTCAGTTTTGTTTTCCAATTTGGAGTTTTTGCTTTTGCTGAAAATGTGACAAAAATAGTAATTATTTGCTACGTAGAACCATGTATCCCCCCAATAAGTAATCATGAAGTAACAGTCTTAGTAACCAAGAAACCCATGGGATTAAATTAGATTTGAGTCTTAAAACATATTTAAAATATAGACTACTTTTTTTCCCTCTATGCTGTAGGTATTGATCTTTCTGGTCACACCATTGAAACCTGTTCACTGTTTAAATTCTCTCAACTAGGCTGTTTGACTGGACATCTTTGTTTATCCCAGTATACCTGTACATGCCCGTGAGGAGAATCAATTTGCAACTCAAATTGTTTCTGACTCTGCCACAATAGGCGGCAATACGCTTGATTTCAACTTTTTATTACTGGAATTTATTGACTGATGTCATCAAACGGTGAATTTTACAGATTTACAGCTCTATACTGTTTGAATGTCTTGTTTGCTTTAGCTTTTCTCTTCTCTGTATCAGCTTCTTCTGTTACCTCTCAGTTTAAGTATGGCGCAGGCAGGAACTCTGGGGTATGTGCTAGATCAATGTCAGTCCAGTTGAATGATGGCATGCAGAAGTAGCTCAACTACAAATCACATCATCTGTGTGTGTTAGTCCAACCTGAGAATTTCAGTTGAACTCAAATGTTTTTATCTGCATTTTAAAACTACAGTATCAGCTGAACTCATGCAACATATTGTGTCTTTTAACATCGTGTAAACCCAATGGTTGTGACTTTGCCCCTCCCCCTCACAGACCTTCTCATGGCACTCCACTTTCTGTTTCTTCTTTTCTGTGCTTGCACACACCCATCACTGCCTTTTTATGTGGGCAGTTTGGTGGAACTGGCTGGGCGCAGGTGAGTAGCATCCCAGCAGCAGGACCTGGGCTGCCACTGACTGTATACGGATTGCCTCTCTGTTTCCCCTTTTTTTTCTGTACAAATGGATGTCTTCATACCTTCTAGCATGTAGTGATCTGTCCTTACCACATCTGGAGCTTGCAGTACCGGAATCCTCCTCTTGCTATATTCCTTAGTGTTTTCAAAATCTAGACTTTAAACATGTCATCTCTTTTCATTCCTTTCCTCTTACCCTGATTGTTTTTCTTTTATTATATTTGCACTAAGCTGGAGAATATCAGCATCTTTGTTTCAGAACTAGTTGTTCTCTGCCCTTTTGAAATAAATCATTATCTCTAAAACTACATATAAAAAAAAAGCATATTCATCAAAAATATTTTTTTTTATCTGACTGCTGCTGATGTTCTCACAACTTAATCTTTTTACAAGCTGTTGTCTTGAAATAGTCTTCTGAAAGCATTTTGGAATTGATTTTTGTTGGAACTAATAATCCACATCAGCATGCGTTCAGAAGCCTTTACCCAGGAGTGGGACACTGCAGTTATCAGGTTCTCCTCAGCTGAGCTCAGTTGATCAGGCTTTCCCTCATATTCTCCTAAACTTGTTGAGGTGAAAATATCTGTTGCTGTTCCTCTGTGGAAAAGCTGAGACCTGACGTACCCTTAAACAGTGCTTTATGTTGGTGGTGTAAGTTAAGATATTGTAGAAAAATTATTGTAAATGGATGGAAATCAAACTTAGACTAATTTAAAAAAACAAAGAAGTGTTTGGGTGAGTTGTATAACGGCAAACGCTGAGGAAGCGCCCATTTTTTTCTTATGTTTTCAAACTAAATATAATGTACATTTTTACCTCTTATCTAAATGGCGTTTTTATCTGGAAACAAAATGGGAAAAAAAGAATGTTACATGAGCCTATTGGGTGGACTACAGACATGGCCTTGTTTTTACAGTTTATTGCCACCAGGGGGCCACACAGCCTGATTTGTACCTCCAAGAGCCAAACTGAGGGAGAGGAGAACTTCACAACTCATAAATTCAATATAGAGGAATGTTTTGGGCTAGTTTTGAGCTGCCTGGGTATGTGTATTGCTTCAAGCTTTGCAAGAGGAATGACAGCACAGTGCTTTGAAAGAGATCTACTTAAGTTATAGTGCAAAAAAATGTGCTTAGATATGTTGGACTGCCACAAACACCCAACATGGCTTGATTACCTTTTTGTTATGAATTGATACTTACAGAATGCAAAAGTTGAAGTTTTCAGATCATGGAAAAGAACTGGGTTGACCATTATCATGTGAATAGTATCGAGCACATTCACAATGTGTACCTGTACATTTTCTTTGTTTAGGCCGCTTGCAGACAGCGAGAAGCTGCCGGTAAGATCGCATCGTGCTGTAGAGGCTGCAAAAAGCCCAGCTGAAGATGGAGACACAGAAAATGCTGCCTCAGAGGAGCCCAAAAAGAAGAGTAGCAAAGAAAAGAGGGAGAAGAAGAAAGATAAAGACAGAGAGAGAAAGGTGAATGCTCTTCATATTACTTAGATGATCAGCTTTGTTGCTGGAAAGAGCACATGCCATTTTCACACTTGACCTCAGTTATAAAGGTGTCAACCAATGTGTCACTGTGATCACTTGGTGAACCTGTTTGACTGATGGGAATTCCTTTATTGTTTTAATATTTATAGAAGAGCAAAGATGAGAAGAAGAAGAAAAAACACAAACATGAAGAAAAGGAGGAGGATCTTCTTGGGGGTCAGGCTGATGAGCCTATGGTCCAGTCAGAAGAAACAACTGAGGTGGCAGCACCACCCACTTCCAGCACTGCTGAGGTATGCCACTATAATATGTTGGAGCATGGCTTTCTCCTGTTAACAGTTTAATGTATTAAATATTTGTATTTGATTCTTGTCAACCTGATTAAATGATCTCATCTAAAATTCTTAATTAGAATACACTTGCATGCGGTAACATGAACAGTTTTTCTTAAAAGGTTACATGCCGAAAGGATAGGTTTTGATCATTTTCATTGATCCAACACTTCCATTGCTGCTTCTCAGTCTCTCTTTCAATCAGCTCTTCTGGTCAAGTGTCAGTTTCTCGTGGCTGACTGTGCAGTCTCTTGCCATATACCTGATTTATTTATGAAATAGTGCAGTGTAATCTCTATCCGATTCATGAACAGTAGTAAGTTACAGATCCTGTTTGGCACTCACCCCTCTCACCACCTGCCACTCCTCTCCCTCCCTTGCTCTTCTAGGTTTCGGATCTGGATTTCTGGCTCTCAAACGCTCCAGTGCCCTCTAACACCCAGGTTGAGTTGTCCTCCCTCCCTCTCTCTATGTCCTGCCCTCATCTCCTTAGTTAGCACATTCCTCTTTTCATAACCCTGTGTTTCATCGACCTCTGTTATAAACTGGATGCGCTGCATAGTCTGTTACGGTGGTATTTTGCATCACTTTTTCTTTTTCCTCATCTGAAGCCCCCTTTTTTTGATATTTCCTCTCTTCCACAGGTCACACGAGCTATTCTCTCTCATTTTCAAACCCACCTGTTGGCAAAAGCATGTCTGTGAACACAATAAGTGTAATTGTCACATTCCCAGTGGTGTTGCTCTGCAGCTTTTGTTCTTGTTTGCTGGTGGTCTTGCCAGTCAAAGTGGGTGGTGTTTGCTGTTGTTTTGGAGATGGTGACAAGTAGGCTTTAAACGTGTCATCTCTTTTCATTCCTGAAAGTCTGGCGTGGATTTTGTCTTTTTTTTTTTTTGTCTTTTTTTTTGTGAGGGTTTCTTCACTGTCATGACTTATATTTTGACTAATTCCTCAGAGGTCATGTGGGTCACACCTTATTCAGAAACTCTCAAAGCATTCTTTAATGGTTAAGAGGTTGTACTGAAAGTGTTTTAAAGCTAAAAAGGATTGTTTTTAAAAGGAGGACTTACTTTTTTGTACGAGGATGCATACAAAAATGTATGTGTTGAAGAATATTAACAACTTTGTAATATTATACCATTGAAGATGTGAGGGATACACTTTAGTTTTTTGTAATTTTATAATTTATCACAGATTTTTGCAAAGGCTTGGTTTGGTATGTTCAGCTTCTTTTTAAATGTGAAGACGTGCTCAATAATCCAGGTATGCCAGGTGTTTGTGTTCAGTCATTTCAGTTATCAGCCTGAGAGTAAAAGCTGACCCAGAAACATGCCTCGACACGTCTTTGTGCAAGGCTTGTTTTTGTACTCACTGTCACTGTAGCACAATGATCATAAAGTAGCAAATACGTAGGCTGTCACAAGGATCCTGCACACCTGGCTCTTTCACTTTCCAGCAGCAGGTTGTATTGCTGGTTTTGTGCGGTGGATCCAGCATTTCCAAAACAGAGCTCTGTACATGTAAAAGTTCTTGGAGACATAGCTAACTTGTTAGTGTATTTGTGATTTACGTACTTGGTCAAATTTGTGTTCTTGCATGTTATACTTTTGGTTTTACAAATCCAGATTATTTTTTTCCCCTCTATCTTTTCTTGAGAACCCGTTGAGCGATCTTACTAACTTCACTTGCATCTCTTGACACAGAGGTTGCAGACACTACTGTGTATATTACGTGTTATGGTCACTAATGCATTTACTTGGTGGTGTTTTTGTGTGTCGGAGCAGGAAGCAGCAACAGTAGCAGCAGAAGCAGCCCTCACATCTGAGGCACCCTCTGGTGCAACGCCAGACTCGGAGCCTGATGAGCCCAAAGACATCAACCTGGAGGAGTCGGTGAGTCAGCGCCGATTATGTGATAATTGCAGTGTTTGGGTGAGGCCTTTGTTAGTTCACTATGTTCCAACAGGATGCAGCACACTGGCAGCTCTTAAGCTCTCACGAGCCTGTGTAAATGATGTGGCATAGACCTGCCAGTTTCTGTAGTTTTTAGAGAAACATTTATACCACATGCCATGCTTCATTTCCAGTTTAACTGGAGTTTAATTTCTTATCGTGTCCTTTGGATGATTAGAAGTCCTCCAAGCACAAGAAGAAAAAGCAGAAAAAGGAGAAGGAAGAGAAGGACAAGAAGAAGAAAAAGAAGCATCATCACCATCACCACCACAGCGATGGAGGTGGAGAGGAGTCGGTGCAAAACGGCACAGTTGAGGAGGAGGAGGAGCCTCTTCCGGTCAGTGTTACAGTCTAAAATGCAGAAGTGTGTGCAAAAACAAGTGTTGCTTAAATATATATTTTATTCCACGTTATTTTATTTTATTTACTTACTGATTATTGAGGTATTTTTCTCTTTTTAATCTTAATTGTAAAACTTGAAAGCCGCTGCTAATTCAGTGCTTCATCCACCTACAATAATTCTTTATCATCTTCCTAGCAACTTGCTTCAAAGCCTCTATCGGCTTCAAATGCACATGCACCCTTGGTTGTTTCACATCATCTACATAGAGCAAACCGTTTCCTGGTTAATGTGGCCTTATCTGACCTGAGCTCTTCTCTCCTTTCAGCCCATGTCCAATTACTGCCTGCTGGCTGAAAACTCCTACATCAAGATGGTGAGTGGTGGTAACTGGGGTACAGCTGTCAATCACTGGGCTTTATTTTGGTCTTAAGTGAAATCTAATTCCCAAATTTAAATTACAAGTTTTGAAGCTTTTAAATAACAAAGAATAAATTAAATGTAACCGGACTATGTTGGACATCTTTTATTATTCATGATGAAGTGTTCTTTCTTTTTTTGTGATATAGAAAGATGAAGAATAGGTTTTCTAACCTAATGCTCACTTTTATTTGATTTAATGAACAGAAAAATGATTTTAATTACTTAAACAGATGGATGATTCTGTGAATATCCCTGTTCAGTAGTGTTACTGCACATTACTATACTTAAGTTTCTCTAATAAAATTTAATGTTTTTTATGGTGTTTTTAAAATGGTAATCTGTGGATATTCCCAACGAAGTGAGGAAATTTCAGCTAATGATCGTATATTTGTTTTCAGACAAAAATGGCAGTGAATTGATTCCCAGTAAAGTTAAGACTGCATGTTTTTCCGTGTTGCCAGATCCAAACATAACATGCTTCTCCTGCAATCAGGAGTTAGAAGTCGTAGTGGGTTTACACGGCAGGATTTACTGACTGCAGGGACTCAAGTCAACTCCTGACTCCTCCGTCTGATCTTTATTTAATAGCTGAAGCTGTTGTAAACGATGATGATCATGATTGTTAACATTATGTATGATGCCATCTCCATAGTCAAAGACAAATGGTGTTTATCTCAATGCTTTCTCTAACCTATTATGATATCACACCATGATAAACACCAAAGAGGCTAGAGCCTTCTTGCTAAAGCTCAATCAAGTTTTACCCAATTTTCCCAGGTCTAAAGTGATTGTATTGTCTTTTTCATGTTCTCCCAACAGCATTGGGGTTTTGCCCTTCAGTTCCCTCATGGAATTTCTTGTGCTTTCACAGGCTGTTTCTGTAGCTGACATTTTGCTCAGAAACTCCTTCCCCACCAACACCTTTGTAGTATCTAGCATACTTGAGATTTGTTCAAAGCCTGCGAGTCATTGTCGAGCCTCACCACATCTTGGAAACTATCAGGCTAAGCAGCTGGTAGCTGATGATCAAACTTAGGTTTGCTTCGAAAAGTCAGTTTATCTGCAACCCCCCCAAAAATGTGTGTGTTCAATGAGAATGTCAAGCTAAAAGTCACATAGCATGAACAAGAGATGCATTTAAAAAAAAACACCTTGTCCAGATTTCTCCCTTTGTCTCTCTCCCTTTAAAGATGATGGAGGATACTGATCAGGTATTGATTTAAGTTCTGTCATTGACAAGATACCATAAAACTCTTTCCTAAACTTGTTTTTCCTCTCTTCTTGGTGTTTATAATCTGTCGTAAGGGGCTGACAACACAAGTGCCACTGTAGCACAGCAGTGTTGCTTCACTTTCTGATTCTGTCTCTGTGTTTCTCTGTTTCCAACTGGTTTTGGAAATGTGAAGTGTGCTGTTAAAATCAGGGTAATCAGCTTGACTTTGCTGTGTTTCGTGAGTGCTTACTTTTACTAATGTTTAGTTCTTAAAGTAGAGGGAGGGAAGACTATCTAGAATGGGTTTGAATGATAGTTCTCAGTTCCAATAGATTTTTTTATTTTGAAAAATTATTATTTTTTTCTCCCTCCTCCTAAGGTGAATGACATCCAGGGGAACCTGCAGGATGGTAGTCAGGTGGTGGTGTCTGTTATATTTGAAAACAAGTGTGACAGCTTCCTCAAATCCATGGAGTTCAATGTCCTGGACTCTCTGAACTCCAAGCTGCAGAGGCCAGAAGGTTCAGGTCCACACGATGGCCTCACCGTCCCCTTTCAGCTGCCTCCTGGTAAGTGCTTAAATCTGTTGTAACGATATACTCACACAAAGGTACATTAAGGGCAGACGTGTCTGTATTTTTACTGCACTAGTCTAAAGTGGTGTAGAGAGATCGCCTTTCAGTGCAGTTTTTTCACTTTTTACCAGGTAACTTCACATGCAGTTGTCACTCATTTTCAGTTTACGTACTAAATAGTTTCGCTGGTGTTTTAGGAGTGTCCAATGAGGCGCGGTTTGTCTTCACGGTGCAAAGCATCGTAATGCCACAGAAACTGAAAGGAACGCTCACGTTCATTGTTAAGGTTGGTACTAAAACATGCTTTTTCTAATGTACATTTTTCTTTTTTTTGCTGCCTGTTTTATAGTTGGACAGTTATGGGTTTACTTCTGCTAATGCACAGTTCTGTCAACAAGGTTATCAAGATATGACTGAAGAGGTTATGTTGTTTTGTTTTTTCCTTTTTGCCCTTACATTAATTTTTCTGCACGGGAAAGGTCTACGGCGTTTTAAAACTAATATTTAGAACAAATTTCATTATTCTCACGAAAATTTTATTCAATTAATTTTTTGTACTGCTGTTGAGACACTATATGTCATCTCTGGTTCATTTGTCACATATTTACATCATCTAGCACAACATTTTCATTCTGCTGGACTTGTCTGACGGTCTTCTAAACATTAAGCTAACCAGTCAGATCCATCTGGACCTTTGAAGGTTGCCCTTAAGGAGATTGAGGGGCTGGAAAAAAATAAAAGTGTTGCAGCAGTTGAGAATTAAAGCTTTTAAAGCCTTTTCTTGTGCACTCCCAAAGTAGATGCATCAACATACAAACATAGATAATGTTGACTCTGAACTAGTGATTGCTGGAAAAATGACACTTACATTTTAGTGAGATCATGCTACCATTAGATGCTGTTTTAATAAATCAATATTATTTGTTTGGTTCCAACAGAATGAAGACTCCTCCACTCATGAGAAACTGGACTTTAAACTGCACTTTACCTGCACCTCCTACCTAATCACTACTCCTTGTTACAGGTCAGTGATTTACAGCAGAAAGAAAAAGTATCTTAATGTCTTGTAAATAATTCATTTTCTGCATTAATTTGCAGTAAAATTGAATATTTGTTAGTTTTATAACATAAGTTGATGGCACACAATTGTAGGTTGTTTTTATTGAATACACCCATTACACATTCAGTGGTAAAGAAAAATGAAGTGAACCCTTGGAGTTGGTGGCTGATTGAACTCCCTTTTGGTAGCAGTGACTTTAAACAATTCCTTTAGATTAGTTTTATTAGACGTTTTTGACAATCCTTGTTTACAGGAACTGTTTTAGCTCAGACACTTTTGCAGAATGTTTGGTGTAAGCGGCTCTCTGCCTTTGTGCACCATGTATAGTGCTTATATATTTTTTTTCCAGTTTTGTTATGAATTGCCAAGGTTCTTTTTGGAAAATTTCAGATTCACAGCAGTTTTTTTTTTTTTTTTTGACAGTATCGGCTGCCATCATGGTGTCCTGACATGGATTATCTTTTTTTTCCTTATCAGTTTTCCTATTAAATCTGTAATGTTTTGTAAACATTAGTGTCCCCTTACTATGGAGATATTTTGGCTTAACTTGACTAGAGAACAATTTTTGAATTTCAGTATTGAAGATGGGTCATCATGTGAGCTATTTCTTGATTTACATGCAACTAATGTGAGAGTCTAAATCTTGGCCCAGTGATAGCAACACAGGAAAGTAATTCACCTCTCTGCACCTTGAAACACATCTGTAAAGTCTTTTTTCCTCCCTCTCCTGCCAGTGATGCTTTTGCAAAGCTGCTGGAGTCGGGAGACCTGAAGAGCAGCTCCATCAGACTGGAGGGAGTTAATATGCCATTCCACCACCTGCTAGCCAGGATCTGCTTCCACCACCACTTCTCTGGTACAGGTTTTATGTTTCTATGTGACACATTTGCCCTACAACACCAAGACACTTCATATACAGGCAACTACAATTAGGCTTTTTTCAGAAATAAATTGTATAATTATTAATTTGATTGTTAATTTTGTTTAATTTACAGAAACAGTAATAATAATCACAATTTCATCCTGTTTGTGCTGAGACTCATGTTCTTTTGTTTTCTTTGATAAGTTGTGGAGAGGATCGACTCCTGTGCCTCCATGTACAGCAGGTCTATCCAGGGTCATCATGTCTGTCTGCTGGTCAAAACTGTGAGTGAACCAGTAAAAGTTTTCCTTTTTGTCTTCTCCTCACCATTGGATCTTGGTATAAAACCTAGTTGACAACTTAAAAGTAATGAATTTTCAGTTATTGATGAGGTCTGTCTTTTTTTTTTTTTTCCCCCCCTTCAGTCTGGTCAAACGGTGTCCATTGACGCTAAATGTGACGAACAGACGCTGCTTGGGAATGTGCTGGATGAGATCAAGCAGACCTTTTCTCAGTGCTGATTGTGTCCGACAGCCCCACGGAGCCCCTGACCGCTCCATGCTGCCCACTCCCTCACCGAAACACAACATAATCCTGATTCAAAACACTGCGGCTGGCTCCTCCAGCATTGCCCTATTTATTAGTCCCCTGATTCACAAGGTTTTTTTCCCCTTACTTCTGTTTCACTGCCCCATTCTTTTTCTCCTCTGAACTCTGTAGTCACTCCGTCATACCTAATGTTGTTTTACAGACTCACTGTGGACATGCTGCGTCTTCTTTACAATGCACTTTTCCTTTTTACTTCTGGGTTTTCGAACAGCTGCCCTGTCCCTCCCTGACTCTGCGCAGAGATCCTGTTTAAGGATGCATCACGTCCTCTGCTCTTTCCTGCATTACTTTTCCACCCTCCACTCTGGCTGTTCGGTCTGTGATAGTTGACAGTCACGTAATGTTATGTTCATAGCTGGACTTTTGCTGTTGATGGTTGAATTGTATTTTTACTGTTTGAAGTTTTATGTTTTTGTCTTTAGTTTGTTTTTGTTTGATGTTTTGTTGGTTCTTCTTTTTCTTTGGCTGAAGCCTGTCTGCGCCTTTGTCTCTGTCCCTTCCTTTCCCTCACTGAACCTCAGTGCTGCTTGTTCGCATAGGCCTGGCAAAACAACATGGTGGATTATTTTCCAGACTGGTCCTAGCTGAAAAAGATTGCTCTAACCTGATCACCCAGCACCTACCTGGTGCCTGGAGAAGACCAGACACTTGGCAGCTGCATTAACAGTAAATCAGAAATTAAAAAAAACAAACAAACAAAGCAAAACACAATAAAAGACAGGAGTTTTAAATTTCTAAAAGGCTTTTGCCCAAGGCTCAGAGCAGAGTCCTTGTATGGCACTGCTGGTGATGTCTGCAGTGGTTTGGTGATTTTGCTCTGTGCCTTAGCCCCTGTTGTCTGACCTACTCCAGCACTTCATGATTATTTTAGAGCCCCGCCTCTCTCCTAAGTACATCTGTTGGTCGATCTAGCTGTGCTGATCCCTGATACTTTGAACATATCATTCTCTCTACAAATGTTAAAAATTTGAAGAAAAAAAAAGGATTTGTTAAAGTGGACTGTGTCATTTTGGATGGTTTTCTGTCAACTCAAAGTCTCCTCTGTGCTCTTCATCTTCAACTTGCTGATGATTTGGTTAGTTATCAGCAGATGTCAGTTTTGCAAACCAAAAAAGGAAATGATTATTTCTGGGAAGCAACTGTTGTGAAGGAGACACTGTCTCTTCTTGGTTTACACATCAACAGAAAAAAATCTAGCCTAACAGAGCTCCTCGTGTTGCATCAACTCTTAGGTGTTCTCTCAAAGAAAGTCACCTTGTGTCAAGTTTAAGCACCGTGCAATTACATTATCAGTTTCATCTGTTAACAGCCACTATTGAGGCTTTCCGTAAATCAGTATTAAGTCAATATGGGTTTCAACGTGGGGAAGCATCTACTCAGTCTTCATGTAAATTATTTGCACCTGTGCCAGTGGGATATTTCCACCTCTGTAGCTCCATCAGTGCTGGCTTACACCCAAATAAACCCATGGTGTTTCTTTGCCCTTCAGGAACTGTCTTGCTACCTTTTTTGTGGTTTAACATATCACAAGAAGCATTTTTTTTTTCTTCCTTTCCTAAGAAGAATCAGCCTCCTCTTAGAAGCTCCGATGGGATAGTTGATGTTTTAATTTATGTAACTCATACTTTAGGTCACTACCCGATCCAACTAACCTGGTAGCAGCAAGATTAAATCTGACTCAGTAGCGTCTCTGTTTATATTTATATATATATACTGCTAAGGCCCCTTCACATCTGTCTGCTATTGTAGATAACTGTTATAATGTTTGTGACCAGAAGTTCAGGTAAGCCATTCCACTAGATATTCAGTCTAGTAGTAAAGTCTGAATTCACAGTTGATCGGTTGTTTTTTTCAGGAATGTTAATAGAAGATATGTATGTATTCTTTGTTCCTGAAGATGACTGACAACAGTCAATCCCAAAAATGACTCGCCTAATCATGCATTGTCCTTTTTCTGAGCATTCTGTGCATAATATTAGATTAAAATGTTTATATTGCATGAATAGGAATGTACACCTTTTATTTCCCTGTTTCTGTCTCATGGACATGCTTACACTCGCAAAAACAAGACATTCCAAATGATCCTTTTTTCCCTTGAAATCTTTTTTTTTTTTTTTAAATGAAGTTTACTTGACCATTCTCTTTTTTTTGATGGTATTGTATTTTTATCTGTCATATGTTCAGTTAAAAGAAATATCATTGAATGTTTTAAATTATTAAGCATGGGGGAAGGAAGGGGCTGGTTTGATGTCATGACTTTGAGGGTGTGAGGCTTTAAAAAATGTTGAAACGAGCAGGTCACATGAAGCGGTGTACTGAGAAACAACCCACTGTCTTAATTCTTTTGGTTCAGTTGTAGTGAGTTATTTTACCAAGTTTGGCTTGTGAAATTGAAATATATTCTCAAAATGACTAATTTTGGTCATGTCTTTTATTTCTCCATATTCACTTGTCAAGCTTACAATGTACAATGTCGTAATTTAAAGGGGTCAAAATAAATTATGTACACTCCCTTTAAAGTACATTCACCCAATCTAGAAATAAAGTGTAAGAAGCTGTTGTAGTTTTTCTTGTGTTGAAAACAATCTGTTTGCTTCGAAGGTTTGTTTTTTTAACTTGACTAACTTCTCTACAAATTGGACAACTTTAATTTCTTGATTTTACCCATGAGCGTATCAATACCACATGACTTGCTACGCTGAACTTCAAGTCCCAGAAACCTTTGCGTGGCAGCGAGAGTCATCGAGACCTGTGATGACTGACAGCGAGCAGCTGAGATGAGTAAAGTTCACCTGACAAAAGCAGAGTTTGGATTTATTGTTTGTCTGTACAACTCGTTTGTCTCAACTCAGAGTTTGGTCTGATAACCTTTTATTTCCCCCCACCCGAACTAGAAGAGACTAGCTTTGGACCGCAACGCTAGCCGTGATAAAAATAGCGTTTCCTGTTTGGACTTTCAGAGTGGTACTACAATTGGACACAATGTCTATTTTAATGTCTAAATTAAAGTTGGGCAACTGAGTGGACCAGTGGTACACAGGCTAAGGATTCATCCATGATGTCCACCAACCCTGTTCCTCAGAGGATACCTGCATGTTTTAGATGTTGCGCTGTTCTAACACACCTGGCTTGAAATAGTGGGCCATTGATAGACTTGTGTGACCTTAATGACACACTGACAGTTATGCAGTTAGGCATGTTTGAACAGGGAAACATCTAAAACATACAGGATAGTGAGCCCTGAGGACTAGGGTTGGGGAAATACTGGTTCAATAAGTCCAAAAAAAATGACATTGAAGAAACAAAATGCTGACAAAGATATGCAAAACTGCAATTAAATTATGTGAAATTCCTAAATGAAGATGCCATAGCTTTAAAAGAAGACAAGAACTGAAACTCAGAATCACTAATTAATCTGACACATTGACTGTGGGAGTACCTAAAGAAATATAGGCAAATTCCACTCAAAGATCTCTGCCAGGATTCAAACCAGGAACCTTCTTACTGTGGAAGAACAGTGCTGACCACCTGAACATAATTTATCTACATGAAATATATGTTTTTCATTTTTACAAAATTTTTCTTTTTTTCCCAGGACCATTCTACTCCTAAACTCGCAGGCTTCTTTTCCTCCACGGCCCCCTGAGCCAGACACTACTCTTCACTGGTTCTCAACCTCCTCAAGGTTCCTCCTTGACAGTGTCATTATGTATAACTGCTGTATGCCCTTTTAATTGCCCTTGGGAATAAATAATTGAACTGGATTCACAGGGAGCCAATCTTGAATCCATGAACATTCACATATGAGGCCCAGTCTTTCAGGATATTTATATCCCAGATGGACCCCACCTACAAATGTTGGCCTGGAAAGAGACCCAGAAAATATCAATATATGTATAGATTTTTTAAGAAAATTAAAAATCCACTAGCTGATAAGGAAGGTAATTGATAATAGTTTTTTAATCTGCCCACAAACAAGATTCATGCTTTTTATTGTCAATTCCTGCAGTGAGTACATACACAGGAATTGAAAAGGATTTTTCACTCCATCTTCCAATGCAGAGAAATTACAAAGAATAGTTTTAAAAAAAATATGAAAATACAATAAAGAAGATGATATAAAGTATAAAAGTGAACATTTTGTAAACAGTGGAGTTGTACCAGAAAAAGATTGTAAAGTGCAAAATACAGAACCAGGTGATTCTGTAGCAACAGCAGCATCAGAGAGAAGAAAAAAATGAATGATACTAAAATATCATCGAAAAACCATGAATAATATTGGGATTTAAAAAATGGAAATCAAATTAAATTAAACTACCACATTAAAAAAAACATATATAGAGAGAGAGCTTTTCTTTTGAAATCCGTAACCGGAAGCGTAGACATGATCGGAGGGGCTGATTGTCGGCTGGAGAAAACTGAGCTCCTCGGGGTTGTTCACAATAACAGAGGAAGGCGCACAAGCACTGACCAAATAAAGCCCAGTCGTTGCGACTTTAGATCCTGTTTTGAAGACAAACAAACGGAAACTAACGTAACCACGTTCCTGTGCGACGGGCTTCGTTCCTCAACGGGTAGCTATTGTTTGTACCGACCTAGATTTGTCCTTCGCAGTCATATCTGTATTGGGTTGCTGTTAAATTAATACTAATCGTAGCGGAATATGGCTCAGCATGGACATCATGTAGCCAGTTCCCAAAAAGCACTAATGTTGGAGATGAAAAGTCTCCAAGATGAGCCGGTTGAAGGATTCAAGATAACTTTGGTGGACGAGTCGGACATGTACAACTGGGAAGTCGCGATATTCGGACCCCCAAACACGCACTACGAGGGTGGTTATTTTAAGGTGAGTGGCTAATGTTAGCTAGCACTGGCTCTATTGTTCTTTAGCGGGTTAATATTACCCACATTTAACCTAGCCCGGAGATTAACTTCTTCTTTAGCTGTTCTCATCGTAAGCAGCTAAAAGTTCATAACATAAACTCGGCTAATTGGTACTTGTTCCTTGTTCAGACTTTGCTCCGGTAAACGCAGCTCTTTGTTCAACTTCTTTTTTCTCCCCCACAAGCAGAACATAATGGGTTTGTACAAAACTTTTTTTTTTTTTTTTTTTTTTTTTTACTACGGACTATGTTCACTGAAGAGTTGACGTTTATTGACCATGGTAGCAGACGAGCACATTTCTTGGTTATTTTCATGTTGCCGTGAAACAAAAGATGAAGCAGAACCGCCTCTAACGTCAAATGAACGAGAAAGCTGGTGAGCTGCAACTTATTTACCTCCTTTTGTGTTCAGGAATTCAATCAGAGCTGGATTTACTTGAAATGTTGAACAGTTTCACTCACTTGAACGGGAATTCATTCAGTTGATCTAAAAGATTTGATCTCAATACCTTTTGCATTATTACACTGAAAAATATTGCACCTATTACAAAAACAAAACAATGTAAATGCAACCTGAGATAAAGAATAATAATATAAAACTACAGCTGGCCTGTCATCTACAACGCAGGAGTGTTTTCTTTATTTATTGTAAATGCAAACGTTTCAAAATTGACATAAGAAACCATTTCATGAAGTACACCTGTAGAGGTGGGCCTATGCTGCTGTAAGGGTAATTTAATTTCAGCAGCTCTAAGGCTCTGTTTACACCTGGTATTAACATTTGACATTAACATGTGCTTGACCAGGTCACCAGTGGTCAGTCTTGAATAAAGATGTAAACACACCTAGGATATATTGACATCTGACCACTCAAACTATATTGGGAAGTGCTTTACACATTGTATTTACACTACTAAAAGAAGGATGAAAACACAGTAAGTTGTGGGGCATTAACATGCTTGACATTTTCTGTTTACACAGAAGAACTTGATTATTAGTCCAATAATGTATTCATAATGTATTCACAATAAAGTGCAAAACAAACAGTAGCCATAAACACTGACAGGAACAATGTGCTGTTTGTTTTGTTTGTTTGCTTTTTAGTGTCCAACATATCCCATTTCTGGCTAATCCATCTCAAACATGTTACATATATGTATATGTATGTGTGTGTGTGTGTGTGTATATATATATATATATATATATATATATATATATATATATATATATATATATACTCTCTGTCTTTTGAATCATACATATTTTTGGATGTTTTCTCATCGTTGATCATAAGTGGTCTGCCCTATCTGATCACTCCTGGTGTTAACATGTACCTCTACATGAGTCTCAAGTTTTTGTGATTTTAATCTCATTCTCTACATAATGAGGTACAAGAGACCAAATGTTTTTTTTAAATTTAATTTTTTTTTTTTTTAATTAAACCCATGGGAGGCAGCAATGTACTAACCTGAGAAAAAGATCAAAACCCTCCTGCATGTGGGATTTTATTCCCCCCAGCTTTATTTAATAGACACACTTTACATATACAACAATAATTGCAGTGAGAACATGTCCAAAAATGACACAGAAATATGATGTGCTGGAAAATAGAAGAGGAGAAAAGAGAGGCAAATTAAATGGACATAGAGGAAATGTGTTCTTTTTTTGCGCTAATGAGATGTTCTTTAGTGTGTCACTACCTCCCTGCAGATTAAAAAAACTAATTTGGTCTTTGCAGGTTGAAATCACGTTTGTTTTTATTTGTATATAGGTGAGGGAAGTAAGATGTAAGTTACCACTCAAAACACACGTTAGCATCAGGTGTGACAGGCCGCGCTTAGCTCTCTCTACTTGGGATTGGGTCATTCTGGACTGATTTTTGAACCAAGTGTAAACAGAGCTTAACATACTCATTATTTAGAGTTTGACAAATAAAATTACCCTCACAGGAACGTAGGGTTACTTCTACAAATGTTGGCTTATTGTATTTCTCTTGAATGTGTTTAAGCATGTGATCAAATAATCCTTGATGACACAACTCCATATTTGTTACATGTAAAGGCTGGTTGGTTACTTTTTTTTTTTTTTTGGTAATCTGATTGTGTAATCTCAATTGCAGGTAGTCTCTCGCCACCTGGTTTTCTTAATAAACAAACTCATCATCAGGCTGACTAATTCAATCATCTTCTTTGTTTTCATCGCTACAAACAAGAGGCCTGACTTGAGTGGGCTGTTTGCATATTCAGGGAACCAGTCTCTAGTGCACAGTAGCCTTGCTTTGGAAATGCAGATGGCCTTAGTCTTAATCTTATCTGTTTTTTCTTAAATAGCTAATAAACTATGTAATTTGTTTTCTGGCTTGCTTCCTCCCTTCACAGAATTGTTGTTCCTGTTTGGCGACTGGTTTTCTTATGAAAGAGACCAGAAACTCAACTCAGTTAGCTGTTTTGGTTCAATTTTTTTTTTTTTTAAGCGCTTCTGCTTATTAATAACATTTTGCTGAAATTGTACCTTTCAGTTACTTTCTCGCTTTCTAATATTTTACCCTACAATATCTGTCTTTCTTACTAAAAGTTACATGCCTACATTGTAATTATATGCTACTCTTGCATTTGTTGGTTTAACGTATAGCCTGGTTTTGATTTATATACTTTAAAGTGAGAATCTTACTATTAAATGCAGCTGTTACAAAACACAGAGGGGATTATTTGAAGTTCTACACTAATGTGGTTATTCATCTCATAGAGCTCGATGATTAATCACTTTGTCTGGCAAAGTCTAATAAACCCTCAGTAATTCTGCTTGAAAACGTGGCACTTATTTAGTTATATATTGAATAAAAATATAACAGACTTTTTTTGAAGTGCCGTAACAGTCTGAAGAAAAGAGGAATCATTTAGGTCAGGGCCTCAAAAGATGATTTAATTTATTTAAGCAAAAGTGGCAAACAATCAGATCACTCAGTTTATCATGTGTTCATAATGATAAGCCTTTGTTGTTTCTGTATGACGGATAAACTAATTTATCAGGAGCAACAGTCTCTAGTCTTTAGATTTTTTTTTTTGACATAGAGCAGTGCCTTTGTTTGTAAAAACATGTCTTCGGTTGTGTGGGGCTTGGTAATTCCAGTTCTTGAGTAGCATGTTCATTTTGCCTCTGGTCTTTCTGAAGCATGTGAACACAGGCAGAGGGCCCTGACCAGGCCACTGTGCTGGGTGTTCAGTGTATCAGTGTGGGTGCTGTGTACAGGATTCCTTTGTGGGGCCAGGAATGCACATCCCGGCTGTGAAATCCACCACATGGTTGCTACTAGGTTTCCATCGAACCAGTTTGCCTTATTACGCCGTTCCATCATGGAGGAAAGAAAAAAAAAAAAAAACGCTTGAAAAGTTTTCCCAAACAAGCAGTTACGACATGCTGCAGATATTGACATCTCATGAAACCTGGCTGAGTCAGTCTGTTTTTTTTTTTTTCCTCCTACACAAATGTCCTTTATGACAGCACAGAAAACTGATTGAGTCATATTGAACAGTCATTTAAACACAGTTAGGTAACTGACCTGGATTCACAATGCATAATGGTAACTTTAAGGCTAGAAAATGACGAATTGATCTCTAGTTTTTGCATGCTCCCCGATTCATCTTTAAGACACATCCAGTTTAGGATTGCCTTCTGCTTTGTCATGTGAATAGCTCCTCCAAGCTCCGATGGGCTGATCAGTGTCAAAGGGCCAGTTTGTTTTCATAGCTGGCTATGATCTTGCTTCGTGTTCTTAGAAAACCAGTGGAGCAGGCTACTCTGAGTCCAGACAAGTTTGATTCCCTCTGCTGAGGATGTGGTTGATACTGTTTGTGTGCTTGTTTGCTGGATTACTCATGGACTTGGTGCTTCAAGCTGACACTTCTTACGCTTTGATTTATGTCAATACAAACAGCAGCTTGCCTGTTTCAAAGTATTTTTAACTTCTGACAGTGATAGTGTGATGATACAGTATTTAAATAGTATCCTGTAATGTTGCTGGTACCACCTGTCTGGTAAATAAACACAGAACCCACCACATGCATAACAGTCCTGTAAATGAATGAAGCCTTTGTCACTGTATCCTGTGATATGAGGAGATTTTGACACTCTCACAGTTGGCACAATAACATAGACATATATATTAAAAAATTATAATTTTAAAAAAGTGCACTAACCCTTTAGAAAAAAGTGTTGACAGCATGGCGGATTAGTGGTTAGGATTGTTGCCTCACAGCAAGAAGGTTCATGGTTTGAGCCCCGAGCCCGGCAGGAGTCTTTCTGTGTGGAGTTTGCATGTTCTTGTGCTTGAGTGGGTTCTCACCAGGTAGTCCGGCTTCCTCCGACAGTCCAAAAACATGTGTGTTAGATTGATTGATGACTCTAAATTGCCTGTAGGTGAGTCTGTGAGTGTGCGTGGTTGTTTCTCTGTATGTGGCCCTGCGATTGACTGACGACCTGTCCAGGATGTAGCCCTGGCTTTCGCCTGTGATGAGTTGAGAGAGGTTCCAGGAGACCCCATGATCCTGTCCAGGATTAGAGGATGGATTAAAGTGGATAAGAGAATAACGTATGTACATAAGAAAATAATGTTAGAAAAAAGGAAAATTTACACAAGACAGTAGAAAAACATAAATTCAGAAACTACATATGGATGGTTATGAAAAAGACTGCAGATCTATGAACTCCACATGAGGTGACACTAGATCCTGTCTGTTTTGTGAGATTTGACTTCTCTTTACTCTGCTCTGTGTCATTCACCAGAAGAAGATATATATGTGCACACACTGCATGTCCACAGTTGTGAGATCATGAGTTTATACTTCACAGAGAGATTTGTTATAGCTACATACGGGAAAAGTTATGCCACGTGGTGTGACAGAGCTGCTCTGGTATGGAATGGGTAGAGGATTAAATATTTTGCTTTTCAATTTGTGATGATCTATATTCTCATGCAAATACTCTTTGAAATTCACGCTGTGAAAGAAAATGGAGTACATATTGCTGTAACGTGGTTTTGTCAACTGACAGAGGAGAGTTTATCACCTGTTATGAAAGAGGGTTGTGGCCTTTGGCTTTGGAAGTGAGCCCTCCTGTCTTTTTTAGCTTTTGACATTCAGTTGACGGGCACCGAGTCTTGTTGAGCGGCAGTATTTGTGCCTGCTTGTCTTCCCTCCTCCTCGGGGGCACAGACTTGACGTCAGCCTTGCAGTAGCAGTGTGGGGTACTGGCAAGAGAGCCCAAGTTGGCTGGGCTGGGCTGGGGTAAGCTGTTGGAGTCGCGTTTCCCCCCCTCTAGCTATGTCATAGAGAAACAGGAGTCAGGGCCAGTAAGAAAGAAGGAAAACTGAAATGGGAAGATCAAGAGCAGACACATGTTCTTCCTTGCACTGGTGTGAAAGAGGTGTGTATGAGACCCCAGCTGATGGTAACAACCACTGAAGTCCTTGCAATGTCTAATATTGTTATTGTTATTATTATTGCTATTGCTAATAATAATAATAATAATATCATCCACTTTGTGTTTGAGCCTCCAGTGTAGTAATCATAATGCACCTTCTTGTTTGAAATGCTTCATTTCAAACAAGAAGGTTTGAAATGAAGAAAAGAGTACATGAAAGTCAATTTGAGAGTTTTCAATATTTTTTTTTTCTTATTGATAATGAGACAAGGGCTTGTTTGGTAGTAATATTAAGATCTTAACATACGTGTTTGATAGGCCCTGGAATTTTCTCTTTTCAAGGTCCTTTCACTCGTCATTCAGGATGATTTTTAGTTAGCTGCATGTGTATGTGGATAAGATCTGTAAACATTAAAATGGTGCAAAAGGAGACCAGAATGATTTGTTCTTTTCAAGGTCCTTTCATTGACCTGGTTTTCTTCGTCTTGCTGTCATTTTCCACGGAGTGGGTCCATTCTCCCTCTCATTCCTGTTCTCTCCTGAAGGCTGCTTTTTAGGTCACAGTCCAAGAAAGATTTTCATAGAAATGAGGAAACTGAGTGTGCATTCTGTGTTCTCTGTAACAAGAAAAGTCTTTCATAAGTCTTGTTTGCTCAATTGGCGAGAAGTTGACTGCACTCATGTTTGCTGCTCCAATGAGATCCTCAGAGTGAGCGATGCAAGTCGGGATGTTGTGTCTTGAAATTTGCATATTATGACTGTTTCAAAAAAGTAAAAAAAAAGTAAAATAAAACATGCACCCATAGGTTTGCTTGTTGTGATGAGGAGATTCAATTTGAGCTACTGAAAATACACAATGTGAAGAGAAGATCAAGTCCTGCGCTGTCGAGGTTATTCTCAGCGAGATGTTTTAATGACAGGATCACTGTTGTTGTTTACGTCTGTGGTAACCTTTTAATGAGAAGCATTGAAACAAAAATATGCTTGACAATGCAATGAAAACATCTATTTTCATAGCTGTAAGATGATGCATTAGCTCAAGCACTGGCAGAATTGTACTAGTTCATTTTGTTCAAACAAGTGAGTGATCTGTATAGCTCCATTAACTCAAGGAAGCGGTGGGATTGTTACAACAGGAAAGCATTTAAGGCCTTCCAGTAAGCTGTGTTGTGAAATCACGCTCCCACCTTCATATTGGGGTCAGTTTTCACGCTTATCCTGAACACATCCCTGCTTTGCTGCTTTACTGTTTGCCGTATTTCAACCAGT
The DNA here is from genome assembly GCA_028564865.1 of Zenarchopterus dispar. Classification (NCBI taxonomy): domain Eukaryota; kingdom Metazoa; phylum Chordata; class Actinopteri; order Beloniformes; family Zenarchopteridae; genus Zenarchopterus; species Zenarchopterus dispar. The sequence goes on along the minus strand of JAOWBL010000019.1, from coordinate 15,577,659 downwards.
CATTATTGTGATCAATTAGGTCGTTTCATTAAACACAGTGTCGATGTGTTCTTTCATATTCCTTCCAGCAACAGGCCAAAGACTGAACAACAGGATCAGTTCATAGTCAAATATGTATCTGCTTCATCTTGGAGCTCGGTTAATCTGTTTTCAGTGTTGGTACAGCTTTACAAGCAGCCAAATGTTCTTTTCTTTTTTTTTTTCCCAAATCATTTTTAACTTAATTTGAATTTGACTGAATGTCTTCTGAAAGTAATATGAAATGAGATGCAATTTAATGTCGATTAGAGCATTTTTAGTAAATGCTGCATCTGTAAGTTCAGACATTTGGCTGTTTGGACATGACGTCTCCTTTGTCTCATTTTCAGCTGGTGGACAGATATGTTAAACACTTGTACTGTTTTGCATGACAGTCACTTTGTTGCATGGCTATCCTCTCCCTCCACCCCTCCTCACTCGCTGCTTTGTGCTCCACTGTTGCCAGCCTGTAATGTGCACAGTGTTGGCTTGAACCTTGCACTCGGTCTGCTTGCCAGATTTCTGGCAGGAGCAATCTAACCAGGGCTTCTTTTTTTTTTTTTTTTTGTCCCTCATTTTCTCAGTTGTGTCAGTGTTTCTTCTGCAATTAGTGTTGGTGCAAATTCATTTAATTAGTTGTTTACCCTTTTATCATATAGGCCATGACAAACGTTAAGATGGCATGTAGCACGTCACTAAACCGCTATGAAACAGTCTGCATATTAACAGGGGTCCCATTTCGAATTTTTGAGTTCAGACTGATAATTTCGGCACTTGGTGTAAAATATGCAGCACGATCAAACAGGTCTTAAAGCTTATATTGTGTGGAGCCCATCCCCCCTGCTCCACCCCTTTGCTCCCATGGCCCCCACCCCTATACCTTCTCTCTGAGGCGAGGACCAGCTGACCATGCCGAATCAACAAACGTGAGCAAGTGTGTGTTGGGTATATATGACAAGAGGATCAGCAGGAAGGTTCCTGCTGCGAGTGATGTGCATGTGTGTAATCAGTCCGGTTGGTGTGTGAGCCCCCCCATCCTCTCTGTCTCTTCAGTGGCACACTTTGTAGACAGTGCGAAGGGGTCTTCGGCAGAGCAGGTTTACTCACTGTGTTTGTGCGGTTGTGCTTTAGTGTTAGGATACGCTGTAGCTGAATACAGCTGTGAGTACTGGGCTCTTTTCTGGCTACAGTCACAACCGGAGATGACATACACAATGTCTTTATACCACCAACCCCCTCTCAGCCACCAGTGATTCTCTCAGCTCCACACTCTGAATGCGCTGCAAGGCTCCATCCCTCCCATCCTCCACACAATATTACATTACACTGTCATTAGCTCCTCTGTGCTCAGCCAGCTCGGAAGGGTTTGCAATGACTCCACAGTTACTATTTATACGTTTCTTTAAATTACTATTGGAGCTGATCAGCATGATTGTGGTGGATTCATTCAGCAACCGCTTGTTGACAGCAGTGCTGCAAACACACAGGGAAAGCTTTCAGAGTGAAAAGTCTCCCCTTGTCAGCTCTGTGTGCATACGTGTCTTTGTATGGCTGTCTTTGCTTTATACCAGCAAAGGTCTGAACAAAGACAGTAACGCAGCGGCGTGTTTGTGCGTCCAGGGTAGTTTCCAACAAGAGCATCTGTAGATCTGCAACAAACTGTGATAAACTGACTCCAAACATTAGCTTTTAACCCTTTTAAGGATGTATGCAACATATGCAAAGTCTGGAGTGACACACATGTTGCGTCAAGGCTTTCAAGTAGAATTATTAGACTTAAAAAAAAAAAAAAACACGTATAAATGAGAGCAGCAGTATTTAAAGTCTAGTGATTTTCTTTTTTTCTCATTAGCTGAAAACTTGAGTATTTTAATGGACATTTTTCCTCCTGAGCAGCCTAAACTTTTGGAAGGGTTTATTTTAAATTAAACTCTAGTTCTGGGTTGTTTGAATCAGTTTAGTGGAAATATTTTCCTAGCACTGATGTTTTAGTGGAAGTAGTTGTAACTTGTCTTTTGGCCTCTCTCTTGCCCTTAGGCTCGGATCAAGTTTCCCGTTGACTACCCATATTCTCCACCTGCTTTCCGCTTCCTCACCAAAATGTGGCACCCCAACATTTATGAGGTAATTTATATCCCAGTATTGAATTGTTGCTTGTTGCTGTTTGCAAACACGTCATTTCAGTCCTTCAGAGTCTTCCAGCTCTTCTCTGAGCAGTATTGGTCCATTCATTGTGCTTAAGAAGTCAAAGGTTAGAATTCAAAAGTTTGTAATTATTAACCTTTGAGTATAAGATAAAGAAAAAGCAGATTTGATTTTGTATTTCTTAAAATTTTCCTTTCCATCCAAAAAAAAAATCTAGATTCCAAGTTACCATTGAATACAGTGTGATTGTTCACAGGAATAACATTTAATCTACCAACTGGGTCGCAGTGGTTGGGTTCTGAAACATGAACGCATCCGCACAGACTCGTGGAAATCTGCTGCATTGGCTTATTTTTGCAAAATCCACTTCCTGCCAGCGAAGCATGTACGCATCAGGGTGTGATGCCCGTTTGAGCTGTTTGCCATTTAGTCCTCACAGCCACATGCCGTCATTGGCTGGTGATCACACACCCCCTGCCCAAAGGTTGCAGCCCATGAACATCCCACACACTGCAAAATAAAAAGAATCAGGTAAACGCCACTAGAGAGATGGGGCTCTGCAGAGAAATGCATTTGTTTGTTTGTTTGTTAAACGAAACAGCTTTAACACTTTCTGAAAATGGCGTGTAGTTCTTGTGTGAACTTGGTGTCTTCTGTTGACTGTAGAATGGAGATGTTTGCATCTCTATCCTCCATCCACCGGTGGATGACCCACAGAGTGGCGAGCTGCCTTCAGAGAGGTGGAACCCCACACAGAATGTCAGGTAATCAGAAACACAAACAAACAATGATCTTTGTCCAGTGGCATCTTTCCCACCATTCACTTATACTCAGTAATCCTCAAGTCAGATTTTCAGCTGATTGTTTATTTTTCAAAGGATCCTATTTTGTGTTTTAAACTTGCGCAGTCTAATTATTTTGTGATATAGATACTTAATTTCTCTCTTTTAAGGACATTCTCTTGTAAAGCATGTAAATGATACATGTTTTTACTTTTAATTTCAGTAAAATAACTATAAACAACAAGCACCTGATTGTTAGTAAAAAGAAGAAAACAATACCCACCAGATTCAGCCTAATATACACTGGGGCCTTGCTGCTGTTTGTACACAGGAGCCATGAAAGATGGTGGAGGAACAAGTTATGTAATCATTTATTAATCTCCCCCTAAAAAACGAATCTTTTGTGATTTAAAGCTGTTTTGGTTTTTGTGAGAGCGAGATCTCTGAACATGCTAATCTGACACCACCTACCAGCAGATAACACAGATCTGCTCTGTTTTAATCTTACTTCAGTCCAACCCATCACCATTAATGTTTCCCATCAGTTTGAACTTTAGTGTCAGTAGACCTTGTTTACATGAAAGCATACCCCGTTTTTCAGTTCAAACCAGATTGAATTTGGGGTTGGAGTGAACCCAGGACATCAAGAGGGTTAAAAACGTAGCAGTGGCGAATAACGCCAACCTTTGGCTTGAGAGCGTCGGCTGGTAACATGAAGCTGATGTTAGCCGAGTCTTGTTTCTGCTCTGTGATGTTTGGCAGCTCACAGGGTAAACACCACAATGCTAATATTGATCAGAGCTGCTAACTCTTACACTCAGAGATCGGGACTCGTGTGCTATTTACAAGAGAAGTCACACTCACTCATCCAAAATTAATTATCAGCATTGGTATTTTGTGAGTTAGGCAGCAGGTGTCAGGTAGGTCACTATGCTTCAACTCCGTATCCAGAGACTCACCACTTTAGCGCAGGAATTACAAAGATGAGCAATACAAAGAAAAAACACATTTAAAAAAAAAAAAGAAGTTATTATTTAATGGGAGAGTGCAGTGTTTCCAAGTCAACTGAATTATTCCTGTTGTAATAGTTCAACATCTTTTAGATAAGTTGTGCATGAACAGACTGGTTTTGGGCTGTCAAGTCATAAACAGAACATCCTGGGTCTGCCTCCTGCAAATGGCATCATCATGATACAAACTATGATGAATATAAAGTTTAAAAAAAACAACTTAGTTTTTTCTCACAGAACTTGTGCATCAGAGTTTTTAACTGTACTCCCCAAATTGCACAGTAACTGATTTTATTACACAGGAAAGCGCCTGCTGCATATTGAAACATTACTGTGTTTTTGTCCGACTCCCTGCTGTCCAAGCAGTAACCTTTAAAAATATTATTCCTGCCTCTAAGGCTGGAATAACACATTTGTGGTTTGATAGGCATTAGATATTTACTGAGCATGCACTTATGCATTGAGTCCCTGTAGTTTTCTTCTTGAACTTGTTATGCAGTCTGCACATAAACAAACTCTGATAGCTGAATATAATAAGGGACCTGCTGTAGCTCTGGAGCTGACTTTGGAAAAAACAACGATGCCTTTTGGCCCATGGAAAGACGAGATGCTGAGAGAGGTGGCTGGAGCTCACTGGAGCCTTTTAATTTTTAAACGGCTTCACGTTTTACAAATGAACAGTGGTCATAAATGTGTGGGGGAACAATCCACACTCGACGAGTCGCTCAGTCTTTTACACTTTCTCCGTGGTAGTCACTCACTTGATAATTTGGATTACTGAAATGATGTGCACCAGTATTGATGTGCATTAGATTTTACTTTATTATGTTGAATAGGTACGCAGAACCATGTGTAGTTTTTTTTTTTTTTTCTCATTTTATTTTCGTCATTTAGACTTTTCTACTATTTTAATCCCTTCCCATTTGTCCTGCATCTGTCTGCATCTCTCCCAGGACCATCCTGCTTAGTGTCATCTCCCTGCTCAACGAACCCAACACATTTTCTCCAGCCAATGTAGATGCGTCCGTCATGTACCGTAAATGGAGAGACAGCAAAGGAAAGGACAGAGAATACATCGAGATCATCAGGTACCACAAGGAATAATGTACATTAGGAATGACTGGTAACGCTTAAAAATAAATAAATAAAAACATCTCTGTACACTTGTGACCTAATGTCAGCCAGCGCCAGCTGTCAACATCTTTTTGCTGCTCAGCTGCTCTTTCAGCTCCCATATGCTGTTTTTAATGCAACTGAATTCTTAATAAAGTCATTCATATTTACATTAACTGTAGTCTGCTGCTGCTCTACTGGACAGAGAGAAGGAAAGAAGCAAAATTTTCATCTCACAGGGTTGTTTTAGAGATCCTGTTCAACAGTATTCACAGCACATTGATCTAACACTAGCTGCTTTTATCATTTTTATTTTTCTAAGCTTTGTTTACAACAACGAAGAGAAGTTGGATGCAAGTCTGCAGCTTATCATGTTTCTGATTTAAAAATAGAGGAAAAGGAGGGTCAGTGATGTGAGAAATATACACAAATATACCACAAGTGTTGGCACTGAACCTCTCTTCTGTTTTTTTTTTTTTCTCTTTTTCATTTTTTTTCTGTCATACAGGAAGCAGGTGCTGGCTACCAAAGCTGACGCAGAGCGCGACGGAGTCAAAGTTCCCGTCACATTAGACGAATACTGTGTTCGTACCCAAGTCCCACCCACAGACGATGGCTCCAACCTCTTATACGATGACTACTACGACGACGAGGAGCTGGATGAAGACGACGAGGACGAGAATGAAGACTGTTGCTATGATGAGGATGACTCTGGCACTGAGGACTCATGACCATCTTCCTGTGATGTCACCCACCGCCGCCTTCTTCCCAACCCTGGCCAGATTTTATTCTCACCCACATACATGTTGCTTTTTTTTTTAGTTTGGTCATGGACTGGACTTTAACCACCTTTCTTCTAAATCCTCACTCAGCACGGCCCCCCCGTCCATCCTCTCACACGTGCAGTCATCATATACACACTAAAGCCTGATGCATTGAAGAAAAAAAGCTGCAGAGTTGTTTTTGGTTCTTTCTTAAGTTACTTTTTTCTTTTTCTTTTTTAATTTGTTGTCTGAATAGAGGTTACAAAAACACAAACAGCAGAATTACTAAAGTAATACTTTGAGTTTTCCAGTTTTCCCTCATCTTCTAGTTTTTATTTGCACTGTTACACCCCAATTTAAAAAAAAAAAAAATTCTTGAAAGCTTTTTAGCTCCACAACCTAGTTCTTCCACGAATGTTGAGCAGATAAAAGCTTTATCATGTTTCTCCTCTATTCAAGAGTGGAGGCTTCTTTTGCATCATCATTAGGCAGGAATGTAACGACGGAGATCAGATCACTGTAAAAGAAGAAGAAAGCATCTGCAAAGGAAGCTAATTAATGAACAATGCCATACAGTTTGTGTTTAGGGAAAAAAAAAAAAAAGCTGCTCTTTTCTGTCTCTGAGCCATGTGTTTGACCTCCATTTCACAGGCTGCCATGCTTCACCTCTGACCTTTTTGAAGCGGCAGAGATCGCGCTGCTCCAAGCAGGGACGTTATCTGTTTCAAAAAGCCGCTCACACTCCCTTGTGCCTTCCTTTAACCCATAACATCCCGGATCTGAGAGACTGGCGGACCAGTCAAAGGTCCTTCAAGCCCGACAGACAGAGGTGGCAGTGGACGATGTTCAGGCTCACAGTAAAGCGTGCAAATATTGCCAAATTGATTGAACAGCTCTCTACTTACTTACAACAGCACCTGTCAGATATGTCAGGGGTGTGAGTGAGAAAGGTAAGATCCAACAGCTGTTCAAAGAGAGGAATGTAGACCAAATGTTCTTACTGCCACACAGCCTTCATCGTTCGAGCACATGCTGCTAGAGGCCTGGATGCATTAAAAAAAAAGAAGAAAAAATTAAGCCTGCTGCTGCTCACAAAATCCAATGTACTGTATTAAAAAAAAAAAAAAAAGACAAAACCTATGCAGTCAGTGTTTGAACTTTTTTTTTTAATGTGCAGTGCTTAAAACCTGGCAGTAAAACTGAACCTCGCAACAGTCTGAACAGTAAACCAGGTTGAGATCTCGGTGCACCTGTGAGAGCTTTGTAGTGGCCGTCATCGGTTAGAGGTGGACGTGCGCAGCTGTACCCAGTTTTGTTTGTCCGTGGTTTGTGAATCCAGTCCAGTAGCACAAATATCCACAGCAGGGGAGTAGCATTGTACACCAGGCTTTATAGAGTGCGCCCCCTACTGGTGGATGCATGTACAAACAAAGATTTTATTCTGAAACGCAAGGCTGGGACGCAGCCATCTTGACTTGCCAGAATCAGTGAACCCTGTTACCTCGGAGGAGATCAGGTGCCGGTGTGAGTGATTCAGATGAATGGAAAATGGCCTAATGAATATGTAGACCAAGGGGTTTTATTTTCAGCCTATTGTGCGCCGTCAGATGCCCTCCTCCCCCCAACAACCTGGAGTTCTCCATTGCGCACTTAAACATATTACCACAGTCCAGCAGTATTTAAATGAAATGTTCAGCATCACTGTAACCCTGTTTCTGTTGTGAATATTCACTGATCATGTGCTGAAAGGTGTGTACGGAAAGAGGAAGCACAAACTGAGAAGGCTTTGGGCAAGGGTTTATCTCTGAGCAGGAAAATGTTTTCCTTCACTCGCATGTTTATGTATTTGTGGTTTTACATCTGCTATAAGGGGCTGAGTTTTTTTTTTTTTTTTTTACAATTGCATCTTTTTATTTCCTAATTGTGGTGTGAACTGCAATGTTTTCCTATGTATTAGGGGTCGTTGGCTTGACTGTTAAGATGCCAGGGTTCATGGAGGAATGATGACATGTATACAGTTATCAACATAAATATTCTACTGAAACTAACATCGGGTGTCTGTGTTGTCATGCACCACAGTGACTTATCAGTTCTGGATAATTGACCGGTGTCCAGACCATGATCTATGAATGACACCCTCCTCCCCGCTTTTTCTGTTTTTGTTGTGAAAAGTTTTAGGAGGGTTGGGATTTAACATTTTGTCGTTTTACTGTTTGTGTTGTCCTCGCTCCGCCTTCACCCACCCCGAGGTCTCTGGGCTCAGATGGGTGGCAGCATCCCCAAGAGGAAAACCCAGCAGTTCAGAAAACAACAAGAACCTCATGGAGAGGGAATAAAGAGAGCCAACCAAGATAGAAAACCCTTTTCCAGCTGAGTGAACCTAACCCTGGGGGAGGACTCACCTTTTGGCTTCAAAGGACTGTTTACAATCTCTACCTTGATATGCACATGTGGATATTTTGACGATCACTTGATGTATTTTTTTCTTTCTTTCTTGTTTATATTTCTTTTTTTTTTCTTATGGTTTGTAAAACTATTTAAAATCTGAAATAAAGCTCTTTATTAGATGCTGGCTAATCTTTTTTGTTTTTATTTTAAACCTGTAGGGGAAGATGTGTGATTTGAATTCTGCGTCTTCTGTCCTCTTGCAGGCGAGTGACATTTGAATTAAACTCTGGGTTAAGCTTTAAAAGGTAAGTCTGTCCTTTCTTGTTCCTTTCCTTCCTTCCTTTTCTTTTTTCAATTCATTTGTTTAAAATTGAGGAAAGCACAGGATGAGATGTGTACGCAGCAGTCACCCTGCTGTAGTCGGGGTGGTGGAGACTTAAAGGATTTTCTGATGCTTCCTGTGTTTTATGTGTCACGTGGGAATTTAGGAAATAATGTCTCTAAATGGACATGGTATTTCTTTTTCTCCTTTTCCTCTTCATCTTTCTTGACTCCAGGAAATGTTAATCGTAGGAAGTAAAGGTAAGATGTTTGTGAACTCTTGTTAGTGCATGTGTGTATTTTTTTTTCATTAACATGCAATGTGGTGTTTAAATCCTTTACATTCAGCTTGACTACAACTGAAGATATAATATAGAAGTATAATTGTTTACATGGAAATCAATACTTGTAGTTTATTGTTTTAAAATCAAAATTAATAAATACCTTTTTTTTTTGGAAACGGATTTGATTTGGGTTCTAAATTGAGATTAAACTCTGGGTTAAGCTTTTAAAGTCTGGAAACTTTTAAGATCATTTTTAAACATCTAATGTTCAGGCTTTGAGTATAAATACTTTTCAGTCTGTACATGCCCACTTTTGCTTATGTTAGAAAGTACGTTTCAGTGTGGGTTTTGAAGGCATTTATTTTAAAGTATGAAGTTCTGAGATTGGCCAACTAAAACTGTTTAGGAAAAGTATTTACAACTTTTATAAGTTTAAAACAAATGGCAAGTAGTGTCTGCTTTGGTCTTGTTTTCGGAGTAATGGAGTGCATTTACAATTCAACTCCACTTACAAAGATCAGTTTGATTTCTGGGTCTCTGGAGGAACCCAGAAATAAAAAAACACATGGGTTTTGTAACCGGAGTTGGTTGGTGTTGTTTGGTAAAATATGACCACAGAGATTCTTCCTCAGACTTCGATTTGGGCCTTTTAATATTGATTTATTGAGTCCTGATCAATACTTGCAATTTTGCATGTACACTACACAAAAGTCAGACCTGTTAGTGTGTGTGTCTAAAAGTAATTCGATGTTGCTTAACTATGGCACTGCTGTTTCTTTCTAAACAGTCACACCGTACTCTTCATTTACTGTCTGAAAAAGAGGACTTCTGGGATGGGAAAAAATCTGACAGTAAAGGGGCACTCTAATCAATAGAGATAAAAGTTGATTTACCTATATTAAACAATCCTAATATTTTCCCACGTTTTGAATAGTTAAAATCTGATTGCTGTATATTTTACCATAATATGCAGACGTTCCTTAAATACTACCTACTTTCACATAATGCAAAAATGTTATCAAGCAGGTCATTCACGGTCACCAGTAACTTTGCTGGGTATTACTCAAACATTTTTTAAAGTAACTGGCTCTTATTTGCCAACCTTTCTCTTTTTTAAGCCACTCTATGTAGCAATAACACTTCTGATCTCAACCTGCCAGCATATCACAAGAAAGTTCATGTGTAACACTCAACAAAGTGCACTTTTAGTGTGGCTAGGTTTCATTGCATCCCCACTCTTTAACACAGTATTGTCAGCTCTTTTGCTAACACAGCAGGTCCGTATGCCCCCATGTGGTCAGAAGTGGTATTACTACACAGACTGGATTTAATGCAAATTTATTTAATTATATAGAAAAATATATATATATATATATATATATATATATATATATATATATATATATATATATAATTTGTAAAACAGAGCTGTAAGTGTATCTGGTCCAAATCGAATATGTGCACATAATTTACTCATGTCAGCTATCAATGGAGTAACTGATTATGATGTAGAGACTAGTTGCACTGTCCTTTTTGAACAAAATGTTCCTTTCTGTGCAATTTTACTGCAAATGGAAAGGAAAGTTGCATTGGGTTTGTTTTAGCTGATACAAACTTATTGTTTAGAGTAAATTTCAAAGAGTAATAAAGTTTTCATCTAACACCCTCCTTCCCCTCCTTGTAGGTTTATTTGTCTTTCCCAAAAACTGAGCTTGTAAAAACATTTCTTCTACAGATTAATTTCGCAAACACCAGAGCTCAACAGATCTGAAGTGGAAACAATCACGAGTATATTAACGTTTTTACTCAATGTATATTTACCTACACCACTTATTGCCACGTCTCCAGAATCTACTGACACATTTCTCCACAAAGCTGAGCTGTTTTTCCCCAATAAAGTTGTGTTTAAAAACAAAGTGATCTGCAGATTATTCTTCAGTCACCTTCATAATTAATGAGTAGTTGAATTTCCTGCTGCTTGACTCACTTAAATAATAAATTTATTTCCCTTTACGAGCTGTTTTTCTATTTTACACCTCTAGGGGGCAGCAAAAGCTCGTTTCTCGTTTCACAACCGTGTTACTGGTCTCCAAACCCCCCGACTGACTACAAAAATACTTGAGTCAAAATATTATCTTTGAACATGGACGTAATAATGTATTTTATTGAAACTTCTCTCTCTGGGGATTCTGATGTGAACAACAAAAGCACAAGCTTTGATTTCTCATCTGGTTTTGCAGCAGGTTCGAGCACCTTTACCTGAGTTGGATGGTTTATTATCTGCATGTTCTCCTGTGTGACTGATCCACCTGTGGCGGCCTGTAATCTGCCATTGGAAAATGAAAATCCCGAGTCTGAGAGATGGTATGAAGGAGACTTGATTTGACAAAGGTTTAGGTCAGTGTACCATACTTTGATGCTCCAGGAAAGCTGTGAGCACACACAGCAATACACTTTTCTCTCCTCTTCCTCTGTCCTTTTACTAACCCTCTCCTAATTCATCCCGCCAGTCTCCCCTCACAGGAATATACCATATTTGCGGTGGAGTCCATCAAATTTGCCTCCCGTGGCGACAGGTCTGACCTTTTGCCCTGCGTGTGTCCGTTCCAAATGCCAGTTCAGTGAAGCGGAGAACGCAAGATCCTGAAACGGTGCTGGCATTTGCAGAATTGCTTCCCTCCTCGGTGGTTACGTTCATAGTTTGCACTGTTTTTTTCTGTCTTAAACTACAGCATATGTACTTTAAAAAAAAAAAAAAAAAAGACTGCTGGATTGGAGCCAGATGTTTCAACCACCCTCTCACTGTGATCATGATTCACACATGTCACTTTGTCCCTCAGCTCCAGCTGACGCTTTGGCAGAACCCCCCAGACCCGGACCAGTTTGAAGACTGCCAAGCCCGAGCCTTCTAGGAGCTCCCCAGAGAGCTGGAGAGTGAGTGAGATGGGGGGAGAACTACACAACAGATTGGGATAGTTGAAGAAATGTGAGATGAGGAGAAGGGGGTGATGCATATGTCAGCTTATGAGATGTCGCCAAGGCAACCGAAGCTGTGATGAAGGTGAGAACAGGTTGGCAGGCAGAAAGAAAAAGATGGATGGCAACAATAGGAGAGTGGGATTAAAATGGACACGGTGATATGTCAACCCTCACCCCACCCTTTTTGTTTGGTCATAATGGGTAGCCATACATGTTCAGAGTAATTGTACCTGTTGAAAACAGGTAGTATTCTGGATCTCCTGCTGGGCTTTTGTGCAGCTTCTGCTCGGCCTGGTTTTAATGTATCTGCAACTTCTCCTCTTGTTGTTTCGAAGAGCTTCTGGCTGTGCTTCTTCAGGTCAACCCCCCACCCCCCCTTCTCTCTCTCCCCCAACACAAAACAAAAAAGACATCATTGCTGTGGTCACTGCTGTCTGTTGGTGCTGGTACACGTGTCCAACCCTGTAGAGAACAAGCAAAGCTCAGGCACACAGACTCAGAGCTCTTTGAGTTGGAGAAGATGTGAAATTTCATGTTTCAGCCTCAATGGTGTTCTCATTTACAGACTGGCAGAGATGTAGGGGCCATCCCCTTAATGAGACCAGAACAGACGCATTAACCTTTTCTCCGATTCTCTGAAGCTTCTGCATCGATCTCATTATTTTGTAGAGGAAGCCGTGAACAGAACGAGCCTGGAGTTCTGCTCTAAGTGATGCAGCACTCGCACAAATACTGTTTCAATTTCAACAGCCTCCCCCTGCAGACACACACACACACACACAGAAATCTTTGCTGTTGATGTATTTAACATTTGTAGGAACAGACCAGTTTGTAATTAATGATCAGTTAAACTGAATTGAGTACTCACATGTTTACTTTCAGTATTTCCTAAAGTTCAGTGATAAAAAGATAAAATGAATGTCTTGGGGTTGCACTTTGAGTGCAGCAAGTTAAGAGTTTCTACACAGGCTTATTTCAATTATAAAGTTAGCCAGAAAAAAAAAAGAATCCTGAAGAAATACTAATTGAAATAGAGGTCAATTTCAAATGCTCATCAAACAGATTTTTAAAAAATTATTTGTTTATTTTTGCCTCTGAAAGGTCCAGATTAGAAGAAGGGCAGTTGCCCTCAACAACAGCCATTAATTAATTTCTTATCTGTGAAACTGCTTCTCATTTACATTTTTTTAAAGCAATACTGTCAGCAGCCCAAAGCTACAGATTTCTAAGATCCTCCATGTGACTTGTGTAAGTGTAATTGGATTTATACAAATGACCTTTAATAAAAGCATCACTGTCCACAGATTCCACGGCACTGTAACACTTTGGAGCTCAAGTGCTCAGGAAAGGAAAGGAAAAAAAGCCCCCTTTGTCCTGCAGATCAATGAAGTCATGGGGCCTATCCTATTTAAATGTATTTGTTGCCATAGTGAAGTTTCCAGGGAAACCGATCACTCGGTTTTAAACCCGAAGACATGGATGCAGAAAAGTGGAGGCAAGAAAAAAGACTGAACGCAGTTGGATACCTCTCTCTCACTTATATGTGTGTGTGTGTG
>JAOWBL010000019.1:15551215-15564199 GCA_028564865.1 Zenarchopterus dispar | reverse complement strand
ATGCAGAAAAGTGGAGGCAAGAAAAAAGACTGAACGCAGTTGGATACCTCTCTCTCACTTATATGTGTGTGTGTGTGTGTATATATATATATATATATATATATATATATATATATATGCATGCATCCATGGTCCACAATGCCTTTGTAGTCCACTAGGCCCAGTCCGGCATGATTTACTGTTATTGAATTGAAATGCAGCAGTGAAAACCAATAACGCTTTCTTATGGGAAGGAAAACAATAAGATGGTTGAAAAATTGTGTTTAACCTCGATTCTTCAACATTTTATGTCATTAAAGTACATCTGGAGCATAAATGAGAGGATCTACTAACCAAAAAGGAAGAATACTTCTGTTGGGGGGGTGGGGTGGGGGGAAGTATATTAAACCAATGTAACTTCAGGCTCGACCAGTGTTGCTCGCTGGTTCGGCTGGATAAACGGGGACTGGTAGAGATGGATCTTATTGGCCAGCTGCGGCTTTGTGCCGTGGATAAAACGCGCGACAGGAGCTCCGGAGCAGAGAGCGTGTGAGCGCGCAGAGCAGCGGCGCCGCGGAGCGCACACGCTCATCCTGAGGAGAGCACCTGTTACTGAAGGAGCAAATGCAGAGGAGCGCCCTGCTCTTCACTTCTGTGAGTACATCATTTATTATTGATCAGCAGACAGAATGATGAGAGAGAGCCCCGTCCTGTCTCAGACTTTACTGCGACTTTTAATTGAGAGCTTTGGAAACGGCCAAGGGCGCAAACGGAGGACGCGTGCTTGCACCTGTTGAACGGCATTTAACTTTTTCCGCTGCAAAAATGTGTGTTTTTTTTTAAAATAAACTAGGTAAGACTAATACCTAGTAACGCTACAAAATTGCGCAATGTGTATTGCAGTTTTGTTTTATTAAAACTGAAATGCAAACAGATATCTGTCATATCAAGATTAGATAGGATGTACTTTACCACAAAGAATTTATACTATTGAATTCCTTTGTATAAGAATCATGAGAGGACAGCTCTTCAGGATCTTTTTATTTTATATCAGTTCTATTTTTCCAGTATTGATGTTAGTTTGATGCAGCTGATCTGACTTATCTATCTATTTATTTATTTATTTTATCTATCCGTTTTGGATCATTTTTCACCTTGCCCATTTAAGATGAGTTAAATAAACTGCAAGTCTTTAAAGAGAACAATTTTTGAAGGTAAAGGGCAGTTAATTTTTCTTGTCATGATCTCTAAAAGCTGAGTTCGGATTCAGGGCCATTTAAAATCTTAAAATAAGCCTGAATGGTACACTGCGCTTCAGTGTGCAGTGGTGGTTCACTCGGATGATATTTTTATCTCTCCCTGTGGTGTGACACTCCTCTGATCATTCATCCCCCCCCTCACCCCCACCCACCCACCCATGTTTGTTATTAATTACAGACGCGCCTGGGTGAACCCGCTCTGCGTCTGTCTCGCTGCTGGAACCATGTGGGTTCTGGACAAGATCCGCGGGTCGGTGGAGACCGGTGTGCTGCGTCAGGGTGACGGAGGAGATAAGAAAGATGTCGCCCCGGCCTACAGCAACGTCCTCACTCCTGACAAGATCCCAGACTTTTTCATCCCCCCTAAGCTGGTCAGCTGCCCCGCAGAGCCCGAGATCCCCCAAATAAAGCCCAAGGAGGGGCTGCAGGCGTCCGCCTCAGAGCAAACCGTTGGCAGTGGGAGGAAGATCAGCAGCCCGAGGAGCCCTCGTCTGATGACCAAGCTTGCTGGAGACACAAAGAACCTGCTGAGAGCTGCAAACCGCCACATCATCCAGATAGAGAGCGCCGACGACGTTGTGGCTGGAGACACCAACGCAGACCCACAGTCGCAGACAGCCATGTCCTTGCCTTATGTCCCCAAAACTCAGACATCATATGGCTTTGCGACCCTGAAGGAAAGCCCTCACACTCGGCGTAAAGAATCACTGTTTCACTGCGAGATCACCAGCCCCATTACCTCCCCAAACACGCAGAGGAAAACTCCGGGCAAAAGCAGTGACTCGGGAAACCATCTGAATCCTGGGGACTTCAACACCTCCCACATGAACCCTTATCGATACTTCAGCGGTGGAGAGAGTGATACCTGCTCCTCAGCAGAGTCCTCTCCCTTCAGCTCACCCCTGCTCTCCCGCTCCGCGTCCCTGCTCAAGATCTTTACGCACGAGACGCAGGCCAAAGTCGTGAAAGCCAAGCGCACGCTGGCTCGCCACAGCTCCCTGTCCACGGACGAGTGCAGCTCGGCCGAGCCCAGCCCCAACATCCAGCGACGGCTCCACGTCCCTTCCTTCCACGGCGGCGCGGCTGCGTCCGACCAAGGCCTCCAGAGAGAGCACACCATCAACCTGCACAAAGGCGGCACGCTGAGGATCAGCGCCAACTACGACTCCAGCACCTCCCGCCTGCTCATCCGCGTCCTGGCGGCGGAAAGCCTTTACGACAAACACTTTGACATCAAGAGCATCAACTGCTGCGTGTCCGTCTACCTGAACCCCGGGAAACTCCAGAAGCAGAGGAGCAACATCATCAAGAACAGCCGCAACCCAGTCTTCAACGAGGACTTCTTCTTCGACTCCATAACCGCCATTCAAGCCAAGAACCTCTCCGTGAAGTTCAAGGTGGTAAACAAAGGCACCAGCCTCAAGAGGGACACACTGCTGGGGGAGAGGGAGGTTGCTCTGACAAAGCTGCTCTCAGGACTGTGAAGCCACAGACCTGGAGGTCAACGGAGGCTAAAAAAAAGAAAAAAGAAAAAAAAGAGAAAAGATTGGGACTGAACATTAGATGTTTGCACTGGTTTCTATACAAACTCTTCTCTTCAACTGCCCTACCAGTGAATATAGAAATAAAAGCAGAAGAAAATGAAGGATTCCCAACACATGGATCTTGAATCTGTGAAAGAAAAAATCAACGTGCTACATCCGTGTTCATGGATGAAGGGACCTTGGTGGTCATGGTTATTCAAACTCCCTCACCCAGTCATCAGTGAACTCATTACACCAAGCTGGGATCCACAGCAACAGATGAATGTGACTGATGAAAGCTTTCCAGCATATCCACCAGCCAACTTTCTGAGCCAGACCTGGTTCAAAGGTTGGAGGACACCTGTGCATCAGTCTGTCTCACATCCTCGCCTGCCTGCTCGTCATGCATAGCGTGGTTTTATCATTGAAATGTTGTGTTAAAAAAAAAAAAAGTCCACAGCCGCCCTGGATTCTACATCAGCTGCAGCATCTGCTGGGCACCGCACAAAGATGCTTTTGTGAATGAGTGTGAGCTTTGAAGTGGCACTACATCCCGATGTGCAAAT
Source organism: Zenarchopterus dispar (assembly GCA_028564865.1). Lineage (NCBI taxonomy): Eukaryota > Metazoa > Chordata > Actinopteri > Beloniformes > Zenarchopteridae > Zenarchopterus > Zenarchopterus dispar. The sequence goes on along the minus strand of JAOWBL010000019.1, from coordinate 15,560,872 downwards.
GACCCTTTGATCTGCTTGTGAGGGTGGGGGAGAGGGGCGGGGGGATAGAGCAGCCACATTTACATGCACATCAAAAATAGAAACATAATATTATTAAGTTGGTAAGGCTAAATTGAACCACTGTCATGAACTGACAAAATACTGTGGATGAGAAAAATAATACAACATACGTTAAAAATTCAGTGCTACAACTTTGGGATTAAAGATGCCCTGCAGCGTTTTGTTGTAAAGCAACATAAGTGTTTGCTCAACAGTCTGCAAATTCACATCTTCGTCAGCACCTTTTTAGTCATATTGTGCCACCGAACTAGAAGTCATGAGAGCATAAGTAAAAGATTGATTCATGACTTTACTAGACTTTAAAACTTATACAAAAAGGCTTAAAATATAAAACAGATAAATAAATAATAATGATGATAATAATCAGCATTCCAGTATCTACAATATTTATCCACAATAGCGCAGTAAGGTTAATGAGATAAAAGTGGAAAAAAAAGAGAGAGGAAGCTAGAGATGTTTTATTTTTCGTTTCATTTTAACTACAGAGGTTTTTATTGACTTTAGTCTTGTTCTTGGCAATGTTTCGTCAAATTAATGATCGCATAACTAAAATCAAAGTTATTCTTATTGGCGAGTCCCGCTGCAAAGTATATTTTTATTAGAGTTGGATACTGAACAGCCATTACATGATCATTAGCCAGACGGTTGGTCTGCAAACGTTCTTACATGCCAAGTGCCGAAATAATATTCATATAAATGCCAGAATGTAGCAGAACATTGCCTCAACAAGATGAGGAGTGTGTACTCATGTTACCTGTCAGTGGTCATAATTATATGGCAGGTTAGTGTAATCTGACACTGATCTAACAATTCACCGCACAGGAAATTTACTGGGCAAGAGGCCAGCATCTGTGGTGCTTGAGTTGATCTGAAATCCGAAATCCGTCTGGTCTCAGGAAGTGGCCTAAAACTGCAGGCCACGTCATTTCTGATAACTTCAAACAATCATCTTTCTTTTGTCTGTGTCACGTTTATCCCATTTACTTTCAAGGAATCCCGCTGGCTTTTGATATGTGCCACTTGTGTCCTTTTAACGGCCAAAAATTAGGTGGAATCTTAAAATTCATAGAATTAATGTGTGAAATGAACTTTGAAGGCCCATTAGGGTTAGTTTCTGTAAATGCTGCTTTCCCCGAGCAGCAGTGTTCAGAGAAGCAGAAGGCACTTCTGACAGTCACAAAACAAAGCAATACATCAGAGAAATAACATGCAATTTACCAATTATTTGACAGTGGTTAGATCCTAAAGCAGAAATAAATTTGTCCAGCCTTCTACACAGGTTCTCCAAATAGTGAAAAACTGCAGTTTGAATTCACTTCTCCTCTTTCATAGTTCTCACACTCCTATGAAGTTATTATAAAGGCTATATTTGCATTTATTCAGCAATATTCAAATATTACCCCAGCAAAGTCTTCAGTACAAATAAGAAAATAATATTTAAGCATATTTATGCGGTCTCTGTAATAAGATCATTTTCTTCTTCAGCTCATGGTTCAGCTCATGGATGACCCGTCTATCAGCGTAGTTCTGGAGATGCTACAGGATCTTTGTTGTTTCTCTCTTTACCCCACTTGGGATATTATTCTCATATTGATCGGTCTTTTCCTGCCACTGGCCGGACTTCTCGACCTCAGCCACTCCTTCAGTCTGCTGGTGGTTCTTACCATGCTGAGGCTTCTCCATCCATGATGGTTCCTCTTCTCTCTTCTCCTCATTCTGCCTGAGTCATTCTCTCAGTTCATCTCTGGTTCACACTTGTATTTCTGGATCTTTGTCCTTTTCGTTCTGGATGGTGGCTTTGAAGCTTACAAATCTCCTTCCATTGAGCATACAGTCTCAAGGGGACTCAGTTAGTGTGAAACCCTCCATGCGTTGTTATAGGAGCTTTCTTGTTTTGACATCAGTGGCTTTAACCTGCTCCTGTGGTCAGGTTACCGGTATATCAGCGTGGTATCGGTGTTGATGACTTGAACTTTCGTTCCATACAGTTCTGGATCTGTCTCAGTCTTTGTAGGCACTTGGCTGTGGCTGACTCCCATACAGACTCTTCAGAGTTGTCATTTGTGAGGGGGATCTTCTGGACTTTGTAGCTGTTCTGAACATCTGATACGTCACCTTCTGGTAGCTTGACATCTCGAGTGTCTGCTCTGTTGGCCGGTAACCAGTGCTTTCATTGCCTTTCTGGGTCTCAGAGGCAAACTACTGGCAGGTAGTTGGATGAAAAGGCCCCATTTCTGGACATCTTTCATGATCCTGACAGTCTGGCTCTGGGTAACCACTCTGTGTGGGTCCCGTTTATTAGCAGCCAGTTTATTTGTGCAGTTAGATGTTCATGGATGTCTTGATGGTCGCTGTTTCTTGTTCTGGGAGACTGCTGCGGTCAGCTTTCAGCTCTATAGCTACAGAGCATCTATTCTCATCTTATTAACCTCGACTCGCTGCTCGCTTGGAGCGGTTCAGTAGAAAACATCCTCTTCATTCTCCAAGCTTCTACTTCTGTAGTGCTCCTTCTCAGTTGGGTAGCCGGCACTGAAAGTCTTGGTTTGGCAGCCTCCAGTGCCTCAGGTGTGGAGAGTTTGTGTAGTTTAAGAGTCTCCCCATTGCACCTCTCTTTTGCTCTGATAGTTAGGTTACTCCTCCCTGTGTTGCCTTAATCTCAGTTTCCATCCCTGTTCTCCACGGGGGAGACTGCTTCCCATGGCCTGTGGTGTTAATCATGCAGGTGAGCATCTCTAAGATCACTGCTGCTGTGGTGTTCATCGGCTTGTTGGTCAGTGATGAGCGCAGCGGATTATGTATGCAGTTCTGCATCCAGATCTTCTTTTTCAGCTAACAAAACAAAACCTCCCACACTAAAATACAGAGTTGACCTTTTTTAGATGACATCTTATGCAGTTTGAGATAGATTTTGGATTGGACGCACAGCTCAGATGAGGACATTCGTTTTGTATAATTGATATACATATTTATCTGGTTGGTGAAGCCTCTTGAGATTTATGGTGGGACCGTGTAGTCGTTCCAGCTGCAGCATGGCGACAAGTCCCCTCTTTTGTGTGGGCAAACTGATTAAATCTTGTGCATCTAAGCAACAGGCTCGCACCAAACTGGAACACCAATATCATCGCTTTGCCTGCAGAGCGGACGGTGTGAACCTGCTCAGAGATCTGGTACCTCCCTCTGCACTGAGATGGTCTTTCAGTTCATTTTCCGTGTACTCTGGCTGGATTAGTGATCGAAAGATGCGATTTTTTTCCACCACCGGTTAAACCGCTCACCTAACTACGTTTTGGCTGGCAGCTGGACAAGAAACAAGATCATTAAAAGTAACTCGTCAGCCAGCGTAAACAGAAACACAACCGTCAGTGTATGCAACCAGGCGTCAGCCTCGGTCACATTAACAGCAGTAGATGAACGACTACGTGCACGTGAATGTGTTAAATGTTAATATTGAACATTAGTGCAATGGTATCACACAATACCAGCTGCATGGCATGAACATGTCACTGCTGTTTGCATGAAGTGCTCAAAGTTTTATCAAACCCTAAAGCCTTACGATGCGTGCGAGCGAGATGGGGAGTGTGTGTGTGTGTGTGTGTTGTTGAGCACAATTTTGTCCCAAATTCCTAATTTTTTATGTACAACACATTTGTATGTAAAATTATTTTCACATGACTCTAAATGCACGTGGGATTTCTACTGTGTTTAAAAGACACACAGGAAAGTAATAGTTTGTACGTTTGCCACTGAAATGTTAATTATGCACCGCAGCGAGTGAGAAGTGCTGATGAGCGACGTTTCAGTTTCAACTCTGACGAAGCCCCGAGGAGCAAGCAAGAAATGTCAAAACGAGAAACACGGACGGCAAGGCGGCGGAGAAAAACAATATTACGTGCTTTAACATAAATGGCAGCCCACTCGTCTGTTGGTACACCCGCAGCCTCGAGGAGAGCAGCTTCAGAAGTAACACGAGTCAGAGACATCACAGTGATGCACATCACTGAGGTTTCTGCTGCCCCGAAGCTTCTGCTGGAGTCTTCAAGGGTTCCTCTCGCCCGGCACCCGTTGCCCTTCTTGTAGCACTGCTGCTGATGTGCTAAATATAAAACTGACCTACAGTAGTACTGCTATCTGTTTTTGTTATGGTGTGAAAGTTAGTGATATGTTGTAATTCCTTCTGCACACTTGTGTGCAATTGGTTTGTTTTTTTTTCTTTTTTGCCTTTAAAAGTCCCATTTCCTAAATTGTACTCAACCAAGTTATTACCTAACGCTCTCTGGGGCTTCTTCTAGCATGGCTAAGATGTTTCAGTTGTGTCGTCGCAGAGGTTCAGTGGATTCCTGTCGTGATTTTTGTGGATTTGCTCGTAATCCCATTCCAGATGAAGTGTTGTTGCAAGTCACAAAAAACGGTGCACCTCGTACATGACAGATGTGCTCTACAGATTGTTTGACCATTTTTATAACTTTATATTAGTGCTTTGTGAGGTCCCATTATGTGGTTTATAATTTGATATAAACTCTGAGATTTAAGATTATTACAAAAAAAAGGTATCAAGGAGAAAACATGAAAGAAATTTTTTTTAGTGAGCGTTTATGCTTAAGTAACTTCTACCAGTTAAAACAGAGAGTTTAATCCAGTAAGGCCTAAATCAACCTCAAAACATGACATCTTAATAGTATAGTTGTTGTCTTTGTTTTTAAATGACCCTTTTTTCACAGAATAATGTTTGATCCTTCTGACTCCCAGGCCGGATCTCTTTTTTTACTCAGTGGAGGCAAAAAGGCGCCACCACTTTTGCTGCAGTGTGGGATTTGATCAAATTGCTTTGTGGTCGATTTGAGCTGAGCTGAAGGCTTAACGCACCTTTCTTACAGTAGTATACTAGACAGTTGTTAGAAGTGATAAGTCCTGATAAACCCACTTGAAGCCAAACAGACCCACTGGTGATTTTTCCAATGACTGTTTTCAGCTTTTAGAGTTTTTTTTTTTTTTTCTCTGTAAACACATCTCAGATCTTTCTTTGTGGGAGAAATGATATATTGCTGCATGTTGTAACAAATTAGATGTGTTGATTCTCTGTAGACATTTGAGGATAGATTTTGTGGGCTAAACTGTATTTTGATCTGAGTTTTAGTGGGTTGCTATTTTTAGCACGCTCATGTGCCGGTATGGTAGCATTTATACAGCAGCTCACAGAGTTCTGACGTTCATTTTAACGAAACAGTTTGATATTTTAGGGAGTTGTGTCAAACCAGTGAAAGTGGTGAATTATTCTGTCAAATGTGATCTGATGCTCCAACTAACCAGTTAGGTTAGAGGACATTTTTAACTGGCTGTGGTGTTTTTTTTTTTTTCTCTAATAGCCTGGCCAGCCATACCCGTTTACTTTGGTAAAATTGGCCTGGTACCTGTCTCATTCACAGCCATTTCCACCGGTACAGAACGTACCGAACCAAACGCAGCAGGGTGGAGCCCAGCTTTATGGGATGACTCCTACAGGCCAAGAGCCATTATTCAAAAACAACTACTATGGCCACAGAATTGCTAATAAGACCTTGGATCAACAAGTTTATGCTGCAAAACCAAAAACAATCATTCAGCGACTTTTCCTACGGCACTGCGCGCCATCATGGGTGTCTTGCTTTGTTTTTCTGAATAGCTGTATACCTGTCCAGCGACATGCAGAGGTAGTTTCTCCTGTATCTTTTGGTACTGTTCCTTGAAAATCAAAGTTGAGTCAAAATGAACCAGACTAATTCTTTATATCCAAATAAAATAAATAAATAAAAAATTTAGGATGGCTGGCCAGGGTAGCTTTACAATACAAGATGTTTGCTGGAAAATACACTGAAATTATTTTGTAATTTCATAAAAAAGTGATCTGAATTTTTGGAAGATTCTTATGAGTTTCTTATCTCTCCACGCTTCACCTAGCTTTATGAAATTAAGCTTTCAAATGCATTTTTTAAAAACATTTTGAACATTCTGACATTTTGGATTTTTGGCTTCATTTTCAATTCCTATTTGATTAGGTTTATTTAACTCAAATACCACCAATTTAAGTCAAAGGCCAACTGCGCCAGCTGCAGCTCTGCATGTTAGCAGCAGGCAACCACAGTGAGTTTTAATGCTAAATTATATGAAAATTATTGATAATATCAGAGGACTTGTCTCTGATTTACAAGTCTGAATGAAGTTAACGCAAGAGTCCAGGTCAATAGTGCTCAAGTCCGAGTCAAGTCACAAGTCCAGATGTTGTAATGGTTTAATCAGTAGCTGTCAGCATGTTCATGTCTGCACTACCTTGTTGGATCACAACAGTCACGGAGCTTGTGAAAAAAGATTTTCCCTTATAGATCAACCTTTATTTGATCTGTAAGGGAATTATCAACATTGCTTTGCTAAAATTAACTTTCCCAATATCCAACCTGGTTTTGTGGTTGAAGTCGGTCCGTGTATTATTGCACTCAATAGCTTGTGTAATTAGATATAGGAAAGAGAGGCTTTAGGTGTATTACTTTCAAACAGAAAAAGCAGTGATACCTGTGTGTGTATGTGTGTGTGAGAGAGAGAGAGATATAATCACTTGAATATTGTATATTACTGACAGCGACTTTCTTCACATTTCAAATCTCAAGCTGAGATTAGTTTTTTGATAAATACTGCATGTGAATGCTGGTGTTTCAACTTTGACAGGTTCACGCTGACAGATGGCGTGAGAAAAAAAAAAGCCAATCCCTTACTTGACATTTAATTCTTCATTTTCTCTCCATTTATGAACAATGGAAGCTGGTTTCCAAGTGCAGTTGTTGTTGTTGTCCCTCTGGTCTGTGCAGGTACTTACTTTTATACTGTGATGATACAAACACTGGCAACTGTTCTGTGTTTATGGATTTGAAATATTTCAATTAAAATTCAACAGAATCTCTGGCTATGCTGTTGTATTTTTTTGTTTGTTTGTTTGTTTTTGTGTTTTTCTTGTATATTGATCAGGGTCATAATAGTCCTAGAGGAAAATGTGCTTCCTAGACAATTAAATCCTCTTTATGAGGATGACTCTCAGTCAGAAGGGCATCCCTGAACTCCCTCCAGCCCTCATATCTGGCTGCTCTTTTCTAATTGCATCACTCACCACGGTAATGGAAGATGGAGGCCTCCTCAGACTTACTCTGGATCCTGTTCATTATTTCCTCCCACCTAAAATGCAATACTCAGTGGAGTTTCCAGGTGTGGTCTCCTTCTCAGTCCACATCCTTTCCTAAATTAGCACTAAGAGCATAAACAAACAAGGACGTATATTCTCCATCATTTCTGTGCTATAATATAATTGGCTGAGTAAAAGCACAGCATCATCTCTGTTAACCTCAGATAAGACTGCTTTCAGAGGAAGCATGAGATGAGGAAGGAGGCGAGAGCTGATATATTATGTCTGAAATGACTGCTGTCATTGTAATTGTTTATTTGCAGCTCTTTTTAACAACTTTAAATGAAAAGTCCATCCTCAAAATCAAATATATACATTTCCACTCTGGGTTATCATGCTACTTACTCCTCTGGACTGTTTTTTAAAATCCTACTTCAGATCATAAGGGTTCAAAACAACCCAAATGACCAGCCCTCCACCTCCGTGCTTGATGGTTGACATAATGAGTTGTGCTGATGAGTCATGTTTTTTTTTTAATGTTTATTATATCCAAATATCTCACCTTTGGTCTTGTTTCTCCAGAGAACATCATCCTACTAATCTTAGATGTGTTCAGATACAGTTTTTGAAAGCTAAGCTGTGATTTCTTTGAGTGTTGGACAGTTAGACCGTGAAATATATATGCTGTAATGTATTTCTGTGAATAAAGGGGAACTTTTTGGAACATTTTCCACTTTTTATTGTTCTGAATGTAAAACATAAACCTTCCCAGGGCCACTTAATCAAATCAAAGGACAAGTATTTAGCTTGTTCGCTGCTACCCTTTTCAGAACCCAGAACAGCAAGGTCGTCCCATCTAGTGTCCTTCACCTCGGGTCGATCTAAGGCCTTCTTGGTTGACCAACCGGTAGCAGATTTTGCTCTTACCCTGTGATGAATGAGGTTAGGGGGTGCGTTACAACCAGTTGCTCGGCTTGGTTCTGCCTATTTTTTTTTTTTGGGTGAACAAGGGTTGTTCATATTACCATAATACAGCACCATCGATGCTCCAAAAAAACAAATCAGCTCCCCAGTAACCCCATGGATGATGTTGGGGTTGGTCCAGCTCTTTTTAAACAGTCTACTATTTAAACTTACTCTCTCCTACAGACAGTTCAGAACCACCAACCAACGGTACGGACCTGTTTCTGGACAAAATCCACACAGGTGATTCCTACTGAGATTCAAACCAGAAACCATCTCGCTGTGAGGCAACGATGGCAATCACTACACACCAAAATTGTATCATATAGATATTTAATAAATCATAATAACATTTGGATATTTCAATAACAGTTTCTCATAAAAGTTTAGGTCCCAAGATTTTCTTTTATTAATCAGATTATTTGAAATAACATAACAGCAAGTATTGTATATAGTGGCTGCAGATGTAAAAACAACCTAATAAAATGTTTAATAAATTACTCTAAAAGTTAGCGGTCTTTGGTTAAGAGAATCTGTGGCAGTGTCTAGAGACTATAGGAGGCTACCAAAAGAGAAAATATGTGATAAAGTGTGTTGAATATTTAGCTGAAACTCCAACCTGAAGTGTCATAGAAAGTGGAGTCAATGTGTTAAATGTGTCAGATTTCCCTGAGAAGGATGAACTCTTGTGTGCTCACCAAGATCAATCTGTTACTATTAGTGTTATTACTAAAAATGCAGTTTGAATACTTTTGATTTCTATTTTTGGGAAGTTTGTTAGTAAGTAAGTGACCTCCCTGATAGACATGTGAAGCTTTTTTTTTTTTTCCTTAATGAGGTGATTTAACAACACACAACCCTGCATATTCCCAACAGTATTGGTATATCCAGTCATGGGCTGATGTTGCTTCGGCTGATGGAAATTCAGAGTGCATGTTGTCCTCTCCTCCACCGCTTCAGTTGAGTTACCTCAAACAACTTTTTGTGATTTAACATGAATATATCCATTCTTTATTATTCAAGATGCAGCAGGAGCAGACTCCCAAGCCCTCTTCCTCTCTGTTTTCCCACTGTCACTGATTCATTAGCCACACTTTTATCCACATATAAATATACTATTAGGTTTTCTGTGCCAGGTGCACATGAGGTGCTGCTGCTGCATGTGAGGGTAAAGAAAATGTTTTCCAATAAGCTCCATATGCCATTGTTGATTTCCATCCTCCGCTGAATATCTCTCACAGCTTCTAAATTGATTTATAATGCTGTCTTCTCCGGAGCAGAGGGGAGGACGGCAGAAACACAAGTGTCCTGAAGTGTGTGCGATGTTTCTGGGCGTGACGTGGCTGCAGAAGTGAGAACCTGTAGTGTCTGGGGCAAATTTGATTGGGGTAATTTTCACCTGTGCCTTTTTTCTTGACTTGAGAGAGGAAAGGTTTAGAGCCGTTATTGGCTTTGGAATTACTATGGCAACCGCGGAGATGAACACTCTC